>SKCR01038465.1:0-141905 GCA_019454045.1 Zanthoxylum bungeanum | reverse complement strand
ATTGAGCATCCAATACTTAAGTGATTAAATTCATAAAGCACCGTTCTAAATTATTTACTTTACCGAATAATTTTTCTTAATGTTTATCTCTACGTCAATGACACTACTAGTTATTATAAAATATGTAACAATTATTTATAAAGAACAAGTCACTATCAAATAGTCGCAAGTTCCGATATCAAATATCAAAACAATCGTTAACCAATATTTCAAATAACTAGATGGGAGATCTGGTATCCAATACCTATAGTTGTAGTATTGTGAAAATCGATATTTTCTATACAAAATATACGCATCTCCTTTCTTTAGCTTTACTATTTACATTCAACTATTCACAACAATTGTAAATAACTGATTAGCAAATTGTGTCAGACACATTACCTCTAAAGGTAATTAAAGCTTAGAAACGTCATTACTAGATAAACAAATACCTAATAGGGCTTTCTAAATGCTAGTCAAGAATCTCGAGACATGAACTAATTCAAGTCAATTCTTACTGCATAAGAAACTATTGTCTCTAAAGTATTATATCCTAAAGGGGATATCTATCTAGATTATCTATCATGACTTAGAAACTAAGTCATTGACCATCTTTATTTTTGAAGAAAATCGGAACAACAGTTCCCGATGGTTTAGACTAATCTAATAATATCCTAGTCTATTAGTATCTAGAACCTATTCTAGAATAACTGCAACCAAGAATCTAGTCAGATAACATATCAAAATATGTGCGCAGTAAATAAAAGTTTAATTCTATCTACTATAGAATAAGGAAACAAACAAGCGGTAATTTCCATAATAACATACACTGCCTAAGTTATGGAATATTTTAAACTTAGCAGTGCCTCCCACTATTTTTACGTAATGCCGTAATCCCCAACGGAAAGACGAGAATTCAATAATTAAATCGAATTCCATAATGGGAAGAGGACCCCATGAATATATTTCGACTCACAGCAGAGGCACGGTCTCGCCGACATATATTCACAGGTAGACAACTAATTGTCAATCACTCACTAGTGACTCCAAGGTTCCGGTCCTGGCCGTTTCTCGTTATCGCTGCGAAGGCAGGCCCACAAGGAGACATACCAAGGTTAAACTTGTCAATGATAAACTCAAGTTACTTGCGTAACCCTGACAGCTAGGGCACGTTCAGGATTCCGCTTTCGCTTGAATTTATCTAGTATCTAATATACATTCGGCATATATAAATTTATATCAGCTACACCCTCACAGCAGAGGCACGGTCTCGGATGTAGTCAACGAAAAGATATTTATAAACCGTATTGACAAGACGGACCAAGAAACAAGTATTCCAAATACTAGTTACTTTAAAACCTTATTAAGCGGGGATATTCCATTAAGTGTCATACACCTGAAATCTAATCAAATTAGATTATAACATGCATGTATAAAGTAATAAACAATGATTAAACATTGAATAAAATAATCTAATCATTTATGGAGGCCTGGAATCAGACTCGCTCTGATACCATTTTGTAGGGGTTTTTAGGGGCTAAATCCGGTAACGCAGCGGAAGAGGTGGAAAATTAAATTTTCCGATTTCAAAACTTTTTCTTGGATTAATTAAATAAACATATTTATTTAATATTCCAATAATCAAATTATGAAATAAAATTCAATAAATCATATTTAAGTGAATTTACCAAATTACCCTTACTTTGGTATTTTGTCCATTTTAGTCCGAAATTGATCTAATCAATTTTGAATGATTCTAAATCATTTCTAAGATTAACTTAGCATGTTCAAAATATCAAAACACCAAAAGCACCAAAATCCCCAAATTCTAACTCCTTGGCCGAATGCACCACTTTCGTGCCAAAGTGTGCACTTTGTCATTTCATGCATCAAAACACATCAAGATGTAATCCAATGAACATGAAACGTTATATGCATCATATAACATCCAAATACACAACATATATGAAAAGCCCCAAATTTGGAATTGGTCATGAACCCTAATTTTTCAATTTCTTCAAATTGGACAAATTAGACCAAATTGGTTAAATCCAACACTTCAATCATCTTTCTTCCATCCAATCAAAGTCTCAACACAATGAAACAACTCAAGATAAAATCTAGGTCATCTAAGAGTGGGTCAACAACTCTAGATTAGCAACAAGGTTTCCAAAACCTTAAAAGAGCTTATAACTACAATAGTCACAATCTTCCTTCATCACACATGCTCAACACTTCCAACCAAACTTCCATCATCAAAAACACAAAGAATAAAGAAAAGAATAACTTAATAACATCATATGTTATAGCCTATATCATAAGGAACAATTTCTTATCTAATAGTAAGTTGGAAAAACTTACTAAATCCAAGCTTTTCTTTAGTTTTTCCTTTTCTTCTTCACTAGCTTCCTTGTTTTTCTTTAATGGAGTTTATGTCAAAGTGAATTAGGTTATCAAATGAAAGTGAAATGAAAACAATTTATACTTAGGACAAAAAATGCCCTTGGCCGAAATTGTGTATACAAATATACAAAAATTTCATTTCAATTTCATTTAACAAAAATTTGATCAACTTGATTAAATATCTAAAAACACTTTATTAGATATTTAAAACTTGGTCAACAAAGGCAACCAAGAAAATATAACTCTTATATTTCTAAGGTCATGGCCGAATTTAGTGAGAAATAAAGGAAAAAGATATTTTAATTTTTCAAACAATTTTGAACAAATATCTTAAGAAGTCAAAATCAATTTGACAACCATTTCCTTTAATGTATAAGTCAACAATTGCAACTTATAATCATTTCCTAACTTATCATTTGGTGATATATTTATATTTTAATTATATTAATCATTTAACAATTAAATAATTAAATAATAATTAAATACAAATATATCAAATATATGTATTATATTTACCTTAAATATCTCAAATACATATATTAATGATATATGTCAAATACCTTTATTTGACTATTTATTAATGTGTATTTTATAATATCATATATTAAATACAAATACACATTAATTAGGAAATGACGGTTCAGCCCGTTCGCATGTATTTTTCGTTTAACGATTAAACGATTTATAAATAATCATCATTATTCATAAATATTGCTCTAGCGCTCTACGAGTACGTTTCATTATTGAGACTCTCTAAATTCAGGTATATCCGTCACGAAATCCAATTTCATGTCCATAATCTATCCACCCGTAGATTATGACGATCACGGATAAACTAGCTGAATCATACAGGTCGAGGTCATTGCATACGTATAATCCCTCCGTCATAGGTATCCAGATAATCCCAGAGATATAGATGTGAACGTCAAATCTCTATAGGTATTATCTCGTCGACATATCTATTAGCAATCTTTAAATAACACTCGGAACTTACTTCTGATGTATACTGTGGCCACAGATTTAACAGACTGCTAATAATATATGGACTACCTATGCTCTGTACACAGAACTGACGGATCCTATCTTGACACACATAGGATATCCTGAGGATCGATCCACACCCAACGAACAGGCGGAGGTCTGATCTAAATATATCGGTGACGTGACTGCCATCTAAGTGGGGAAGATGTCTCATACATCCACAGTGGTGTCTCAAGTCGAAGGACCACTATGCTACTCAACCCGAGAAGATTCTTATTGACGTTGGTGTACCATCCATTAAGAATCTTCGGTGAACTGTTTAGTGTTTATCCACTATAAACACCTACACGTCTATACGAGTCTCCCTAGACTCATGGTTCATTGGGATAAACCATCGGACCAATTCTCGATATACGACATGTACTGGTCTCAACGGATTTGACTAACCGACCCGTGTTAGCAAATCTCGACCAGGAACTATGTTTGATAATATATATATATAGCAGTGACACTTCCCAATGTCAATTACAAACTAACTTTGTAACTGTGTACTGCATTATATATTATCAAGCCTTTGTCTAATATATACATATCACTAAACCACATTTAGTTTCAATCTAATCGTAATCAGATCGAATACGTATATAAAAACAAGAGGTGTGCAACCATAAATAAGTAATATTATGGAATAAGGGGATGTTCGTATTCATGAGTCAGACATAAATACGGTCCGGATTGGCGCTCTGAGCACCAACCCCAACAAACACAACCTTCTATTACACTTGCATTAGTATCCAATACCTAAATATATGAGAACTATGTCGTTATGCTCCCACAACGCGCACAAGTGAAATACTAGTCTGTTACGCATTATCGATGTCCAATCTCGATCATACTCTGACTAGGGATATTTAATGATTAAACCTTCATGGATTGATACTGTCTCATATCATCTCAATCCGGAACTAATCATAAAGACCTTCTATCATTTATATATCTTGGTAATCTAATTACAAATGATAAAAGGGCAATTTCTTTTGTCACATGGTTAATTTGTACAACAACACCATGATATGTACAAATAGTGATGCTATGGGTCATAATTGTCCAACAATGGGTGTGGCTTGGTGGTATAGGGTCCAGGATCTCACCTTGAGGTTCTGGGTTCGAATCCAGAGGTGCACTTCTTGTAAGAGCCTGGGACAGCCGGTGGTTTTACCTAGCCCCCAAGGGGTGTGGCTTGGTGATGAAGGGTCTAGAATCTCACCTTGAGGTTCTGGGTTCGAATCCAGGGGGTGCAACTTCTTGTAAGAGCCTGGGGCAGCCGGGGGTTTTACCTGCGCCGCGGCCCAGAATGGGTGGTTTGGTGGCGGGGTTTCCAACGATTTCAAAAAAAAAAAATCTCCCACTTGGCCTATAGCCAATCACTCAAGTGTCCTACACCCGAACTATGTACGGTTCGCTCAAACTTCTGCTGAGAAACTGCTTTCATCAGCGGATTTGTACTGTTATCATCTGATGCGATTTATTCGATCATCACATCGCCACGATGTATGATCCGAACGAATCAGATGAATATTTGAAGTATATATCTGGATCGTTGATGAGACCTTTAATTCTTTAGCCTGTGCTGTAGCCTAGCTCAGCTGCTAAAAGAACTACTCCTAATCTAATTAGGATTATTATCAATCCAAAATGCTTCTATTGCTGCCTCAGCTGCAGTAACATTCCATTTTTGTTGTTTATTCGGTAACAGTATCTTGCTTGGAAGATTTCCAGCTCATTGTTCCGTTATTCAAACTATATAGTACTTTTATTACGACTTATAGTCGTTATAATCGGTTAGGAAACTTGCAACGATGAACCCAGTCACTTCAAGTTCTCCTTCTCCATAGTATAAGAAAGCATCCTTAGTTCATCTAAGATACTAAAAGATGTTCTTAACATCAATCCAGTGACTATCACTTGGATTGGCCTGATTTTGACTCCATGTGCTCAAAGTATATGAGACACCAGGTCGCGTACATTTATTTCAATGCACGAGTACTCGGAGAGTGCTAACAATCTTTAGATCTATCACAGTAGATCTTTATTCCTAGAATAAAGGTTGTCTCTCCCAAGAATTCTACGGAGAATTTTCATGAAAGCCAAGCTTTCACCGATTGTATTATGGGAATATCATTTCCAAGAAATGATATGTCATCATTACTTAGGACATTCATTTTCAGTTCGCTCCCACTAACCTCCTTATATACACAAGAATCTTTTTCGTTTTGAATTAAATCATATACCATTATGATTACATCAAAACGATAATTCCAAGAACGCAATACTTGCTTCAATCCATAAATGGATCGAATTAACTCGCAAACCTTATTTGCTCATTTTAGTACGACAAAACCGTCAGGATGTTGTAAACATCCTCCAAAAGGTTTCCTTTTAAGGAAAGCGATTTTGACATTCAACTGCCATATTTCATAAATGAAACATGCAGCATTAGCAAGTATTATCCAAATAGATTTAACCATCGCAACGAGTAAAAGGTTTCATCGTAATCGACACAATGTTGATAATGATACCTTTTTCGCTACAAGCCTAGCTTTGTATGTTTGTATGTTGCCATCCATGTATGTCTTCCTTGAAGACTTACATAGTACCAATAGCCACAATGCCTTTCGGTACATCAACCAGTGTCCAAACTTGGTTGGTATACATGGAATCCATTTCGGACATCATGTCACTTTGCCATAATAGGAAGTCGATACCTAGTATCACTTCCTCATACGTAGTCAGTTCGTATTCCTCAATAAGATTGACATCTTTACGAGGTGAGATCAGAAACCCATACCTCCCAGGTTGTTTTCTGACTCTCTCTGACTTACGCGGTTCTTGTGTATTCGAAGATTGTGGTATAGTTTCATCCCTGATGAACTATTTGTGTTCCATTAAGGACTCGATGCCTAGAACAGTATTACTCTGATTTTCATCGAGTTTGACTTTCCTCCCACTTCCCACTGCATATCGGTATTCCTCTTAGGAAAACCGCATGGTGAGCAGCAATTAAATTGTTCTCATGTGAGTTGTATAAGTACTATAATTTGGTTTCCCTATGATAACCTACAAATTAGGCAATTATCCGATTTGGGTTTTAGTTTGGTATTATCCAAACATATGCCTAGCATTCCCAAATCTTCAGGAATGAGAAAACCCAGTTTCTTTCCTGTTCATATCTAATATAAAGTCTGTCAAACAGATTTTTATGGAACCTTATTCAAAATAAGTTTTGCACTGATTAATGCGTATCCTTTGAAGGAAATGGTAGCTCAGAGCGACTCATGATTAACCTTATTATGTCCAACAAGATTCGGTTTCTTAGTTCGGAAACACCGTCAAATTGAGGTGTTCCGGGAGGAGTCCACATTGAAAGAATACTATACTTTTTCAGGTATTCGAGAAACTTATTGCTTAAGTATTTTCATCATGGTCCAATCATGATGTTTTAATACTTTAGCCGATCTGTTTGTCTAATTCGTGTCGAAACTCTTTGAATTAATCAAAAGTTTCTGATTCGTGTTTCAAAAGAAACATATAACCATAACGCGATGCCACATGTGTAAAAGTTTCGAAGTATTCATATCCACCTCTAGCCTAGCTAGATATGGGCCCACTAACGTCACTATGAACGAGGGCTAACAGATCGGTGGCACTTGTACTTTTACCAAGTAAAAGGTGTTATAGGCACTTTGCCTATTAAACTAGATTCGTAGACTTTATTTGAATAGAATCAAATCCGTCCTAGTATCCACTCTTCGAAAGTGTGGATATACGAGTCTTGTTTATTGTTTCCTAGACAACAATACCACAAATAAGTCTAATCTGATTAAATCAGATTGAGCTATTTGTTTGTCATGTTATACGTTTGAGATTCATTTATATTCAAAATATAAATACTGTTATTCACATCTAATGTGTTTATCTCAATATCATCTTTATAAAATAAAACATTTTAGTGTTCTAGAATATAAAGGTATACCTGCAACGGGTTAAACCCTGATATAGAGATAATGTTTCTAATCAAACTAGTTACATTATAATAGTTTCCTATTTTAAGTACATACCCTAAGGGTAGTTCCTAAACTTAGGTTTCTACGGTTAAAACAGCAACTGTCGTCCCATTTTCGACTCGCAGATAAATCTCAACTGAAGTCAGTGTCCTGCTAATCAGCAGATACTTCACACCAGTACATATTTATGTACCACACTCAGTATCTAAAATCCAATTTTAATACTAGTAGTGAACATTTTGATGACAAACAAATTTGAAGTCAGAGCCTTGCCCGTCTTCAATTCCTTCATGTCTGCATTATCCATACGGTAGTCACGCTTCCAGTGACCCTGTTTGCCACAGTTTAGGCAGCCATTTTAGGATATGTCCTATGTCTTCCCATAAGATTATAATGATTTTGCCTTTGCGCCTTTTCCACACCCCAGAAGCCTTTGGACAAGCCTTGGCCTTCTGGGATGTCGAAGTAAGATGCGTCTTGTGCTTCTTGCCCTATTTCAAACTCTGGCTTTGTCTCCTTGAGTATAGCCATTAACTCTCCAAGAGTTTCCTATTGCAATTTGTACTTATAAGATCTAAGGATAGATCTATGAAGATCCTTCAATTTCAATATCATACTATAAGGATCTAATCCTTAGTTCTGACTAAGAAATTAAGGAGTCTTTGCGGCAAGCATAACGGATTAAGCACTAAAGTTATCATCACATGAATATTCCAAATATCATGTTCTACTATTTGTTCAACTTCGGGCTTAGGCTCGAGACGTCACTCTATCAAATAAAGTAACTTCTCGGTCCCCAAGACTATCCTGAGATTTTATTCCCAATTTGAAAATTAAAGTTGTTTAAAACATTTTCACCCAGGATTATGTTTTAAACACTAATCTTTCAGTTATCTTGATTCTAATAGTCTAACTATCAAATCAATGATTTTAGGTACTATTGATTATAATGATTACTATAGTCTAACTATATAATCAACTATAATTTAATTGGTTTAAATTCAAATATATTGATTACTATAATCCAATTATATAATCAACTATAATTGAAGTAGTTTGAATACAGTCCAACTGTTTAATTTAAAACAACATTAAATATTAGTCCAACTAATATATTAATTTATATTGACGAAAAATTTGAAATGAGCGCGTATTGGCAAGTAACTAATCGAATATTGCAAATTTAATACTTGCCTCCCACTATTTTTCGGCGAGCCTCTAACCCTCTGTGGAGTACTCGGGAAACCTTGTTTCCTAGTGGGCTAGGATCCCGTTAAATAACACACAATCTTGACTTCGGCCAACAAATTGTATGATAATTAACTAGGTAGATCTCAAAGATCAATTGGATCTCATCCAATTCCTAGATCCAGTAGGTGGACATCCAAGTCCGAAACATATATCCTATATATCCCAATATATCCAGTATATTCCCTAACTTTTTTCCTCTGAATCAACTAAGCCTTGGCTTTGGCACAACAAACTTAATGATCCCAGTTAAGCGGAACCCATTGACCTTGGAAAGCTTCGTAATCGATGTTGATGGATAAGAAGTGATCTTGACTTTGGTCAACAAATCACAACTTGGACAAGACAACGATATGGAACAAAGCTTTCATGATTCAAACACATCCGCGACGGAAAAAGGTATTGACTTTGGCCAACAAACCAGTTCCAATCTTGGATCTTGAGTAAGAATCACTCAATGGAAGGAAAAATGCTTAATATGTGTTAAGGGTTTTTCGCGTAATTGGCAACCAATTAATTATCTTTGTTAAAGTCTCATCATCATACACCCTTAAACATGCATTCTAAAAACATAATAAGGCGCGTATAAATAAAATAATAATGATATGCGGATGGATACTTAACAAATTGTTCCTAGAACAAATCTCTCCATTTCCTCTCCCGCTAGCACAAGTATTACTTCTACCTGATTACATAACACTTCTAAAGAAACCTTATTTACATTGAGGGGAATATGTGAGAAGAGAAATACAAAGAGTCAAGAGGTAATAGGCTGGACACGCAGGTCCAATTAATAAATTCTAAATTTATTACAATAATTTCCAAAATTGTCCTCACCCATCTAATATCCATCCGATATGCATTATTCATACATCGCATCCATGTATTCACACAAAGCATGTTATCAATCAATCTAAACCAATTAATTAATCTGAAAATTAATGACCATCCAATGTTCAAACAACGATTTGATTTTGCGCGAGTCAAACTCGTTTTAAGAATAAGTATTCAAAGTACGAATTCTTGAATTATATTAAACTACAATATTAAATCCAATTTAATTTGTATTTAATACTAATTGTTTATATAATTCCAAATGAAATAATTACACTTTTTAATGTGCCTTTACGACTTAGATTCCAAATCTAATCGTTACGGGTCTCAAAGCCCAATTAACATCTAATGTCAATTTAATTAAAGTCCAATGGGCTTTCAATTAATTTCTTAAGGCATGGACTTTTGGTCAATATGGGTCAAACCCAAATACCAAAGCCCATTTAAGGAATCACACTTATTTGCCAAGAAACCAATTTAGGCCCATTAGGCCCAATTAAAATTAAAGGTCCATTTAATTATATTTGGACTTTATGGATATGGTTTTGGGCCCAATTGGATCCAACCAATTAGCCTAAACCAAACTTGGCCCAACCAAGCCCATTAAGCCAAAATTCAACTTTACAAGCCCAATTCCAAATTTGGCCCAATTAATTTAAATCACAAAATTCAAAATTTCACAATTAAATTAATCCAAGTGTATAGCCATAATTAATTAGTCAATTAACATTTCCAAAACACCAATTTACTCAATTAATTATGCTTATCATCATCAACTTATGTCCAACACAATTGAATCAAAAATCAATCATTTTCCATGGTTCATTATTAACGACAATTAGGGATTTCATGTCTGATTCCGAATTCAATCCAATTAAATCCTAAATCAACATTTCCCAAGTCATTCAAACTCATCCAATGATTCAAAAAACAAAAATCACCATGAATTTAGGGTAGCATTACATTCGGCCAAGCCAATGATTTGGGGAAAAATTGATCCAATCCATTTTTCAAAAAATTGATCACAAACAACTCCAAGTCATCTATATACAAGCATGCTCAAACAAGTAATTTAGTCAAAACATGCTCAAATCCAATTTACCCAAATTTTACCCTAAGTATATTTCATGCTTAAACAAGGTTCAAGATACCATTGTTGGGTTTCTAGGTTAGTCCCAAGATCATTAAGCATAGAAATCATATGTGAATACAACAAAGAAGTATGGCGGAATCATACTTACAATGATCGGATTTTTATGCGATGAACATAAAAATTCTTCAAGCTTTTCCTCCAATGTGCTCACGGCAATGGGTTGATTTTGTGCTCTTTGTCATTCGGTCAAAGTGCTCCATGGGTGTCCTTCAAGCTCCAAGCTTTGTGTTGAGATTCCATGCTCATGAATAGGTTTCCTTATCACCTTTGTAAGACCCCAAATGTGTGCTAGCACTTGGAAATTTTGCCACAAAATTTCCCCTAAGCTTCTTCCATTTCTCGGCATTGAAGGAGAAAGAAAGAAGAAAAATTGGCCTAAGGCCAAATTTGGGAGAGGAGAAGAGAGAGAGAGTTTTCTTTTGTTTTCTTAAAACAATAATGAAAAATCAATTACCAAAAATTTGGTATATGGCTTTCAAAACGTCAAACCAAATTTGGAGCCAAAATTTCATTAAATGTCCACACCAACCAACATCATGAATGGTGACTGCATGTCACTCACCAAAAAGATGACTTGACATCTATCACTAAAGTGACAAGTGATGTGATGCGTGATGTGACTTGCGGGCCGCACTTGAATTCGAAATGCGAGTAGGCCCGCAAACACTCATGGGCTCGGTGTTGGACAATTATGACTCATAAAGTCACTATTTGTACAGATCATGGTGTTGTTGTACAAATTAACTATGTGACAAAGGAGATTGCACTCTTATCATTTGTGATTAGATCACCAAGATATATAAATGTTAGGAGGTCCCTGTGATTTGTTCCTGGATTGAGAATGATATGAGACAGTATTAGTCCACGAAGGATAAATCATTAAATATCCCTAGTCAGAGTATTATCGAGATTGGACATCGATAAATACGTAAAAGACTAGTATTACACTTGTGCGTGTTGTGAGGGCATAACGGCACAGTTCTCATATATTTGGGTATAGGATACTCATGCAAGTGTGATAGGAGGTTGTGTTTTACCGATGGTACGAGAAATAGCTTCGCTCTGGATAGACCCCCTCGGAATTCCATTGGTAGTATGACTATGTGTCTATGGAAGTCCGAAATCAGGGTAGGTGTATTTGGTCTTAACCTGAGACTTGCACCGCTAATACTTGCGACAAGCAATATACTTTGGTTTTGGTCGTCCAGGGCTTTAACTGGTTTCTGTGTACGCCTCTTCTAGGTATATCGAGAATCGTAGTGTGTTGGGTGTGATGTCAAGATGGAAGTGTCACTCCAGTCATATGGAGATGATGATCGCGTAGAGATACAGAACTGGTTATCTAAAAAGGTTGCAACCGTCGGGATAATATGACTTGGTCATGATTATCCGATATTAAAGAGACTAGTTGCTCGTAATTTGATATATGCTTCATACAGGGCAGACATTGTACCAGCCCCAGGCCTTGCATGTGATCATCCGATACTGGATCGAAATATGCAGATCCTTTATTCTTGTAAGGATATTTCTGGAGAATTGGGTAGGCATAACGCTTTGCTAGAAGCCAACCTTGTCTTGTAAATCAGTATAAACGTAGTATTAGGTACTTACGTGTTCGGATAGTCCGACGACCAAACTTACTGCCAACATATTTGGGGATCTCATGGGTCACTTCCTGAAGATTCACCGATGACGTATGACTCGCACCTTTAATTAATCTGGGATTAATTAGATGAGAGAGAAAATTAATCTGGGATTAATTGCGGAGATATTTTATCTGGGATAAAATATCATTTAAAGAGAGAGAACGAATAATTTGGAATTAATCGGCAAATTAATATATTCGATATATTAAAAAAAATTGGATTTTGACGCGGAATTAAAATTAGATTTTAATTCTGGCGAACGAGTTAATTTAGAATTAATTCGTTAGCGATGTGAATAGTAATTATGTTAGGCAAGATTATTTTATTAAATTAGATTTAATTACGTCGCAACCGAAAATTCGTTAATTTGGAATTAGCGAACCCGAGCCCGGGATTATTTGCAAGCGCATTCGCATTTCGAATTCGAGTGCGGCATACAAATCACATCAAGCGTCAAATCGCTAGTCGTATCTAGCGTCACATCATCCGTCAATCAAGTGATAGATGTCTTTCACTTCGAGTGATTGACGCAAGTCACTATTCATTGATTGATGGAGTTGATGTTAGTGGTTGGAGCCTTAAAGGCTTGACTTTTGGAAAGAGAAAAGAAGTAATTAATTTTGGAAATTGATTAAGTGTATTTGATACACTTTTCTCACCAACCAACACCATCTCTCTCACTCTCCTCTCTTCTCTCCTCTCTCGCCCATGGTGGGCAGTTCATGCTTCTGTTTTCTGCCCAAAAAACTGAGAGCAATGGGAAGCCAAAGGTCATGATTTTGTGGCAAAATCAAAAGTGCCAGCACACTACGAAGACATGCGAAGGTGATAGGGAAGTCTACCCATGAGCGTGGAATCACCACGACAAAGCTTGGAGCTTGGAAGATGATCCAAATGGCCGAAAATGGTGGACTGGAACAGCTCACTGCCCTGAGCAGTAAGGAGGGCAGAAACCAAATTTTTCTTGCCTATCGCGTCGCTCAACCGATCGATGTGAGTATTCCGCAACTCTGTGATGTATTCACATGTTTATTTCTTGTTTTGTATTCGATCCTCGGGACTTAGAGATCTCCAACAAGGGTATCAGAGCGAGTAAAAGCATGAAAAATGATTAGGGCTTAAAATTTGGGTAATTATATTTGAGCATGATTTGAATAAATTGGATATTTGAGTATGCTTAATACATATTTAATTGATGATTGATTGGATCAATTTGATTAAATTGTGTTTGGAACATTTTTCCCCAAATCTCCTTGCTTGGCCGAGAGTTTGATGCCCTATTTGATCTTGGTGATTTTTTGATTTTTGATCATTGGATGATTTGAATCAATTGGAAATGTGGATTTAATGTTATTTGGATTTAATTGGATTGAATTCGGAATTGATATGAAAATCCCTATATGCCGAGACTTTAAGCATGTATATTGGGTTTGATTTTTGTTAAATTATGTTGGACATGATTTAATATTGATAAGCATGATTAATTAGGCTAATTGATGTTTTAGAAATGTTAATTGGGTAATTAATTTTGTTATACACTTTGTGTAATTAAATTGGGAATTTGGAATTTTTGTAATTTAATTATATTGGGCCTTAAATTGGATTTGGTCTTGTAATGTTGTAATTGGGCTTATTGGGCTTGGTTGTACCAAGATGGGTTTAGGCAAAATTGATTGGATCCAATTGGGCCCAAAACCGAATCCATAAAGCCCAAATGCGACTGATGGACCTTTAAAGTTTAATTGGGCCTAATGGGCCTAAATTGATTTTTAGGCTTATGGGGGTAACTCCCGGATTGGACTTTGGCTATTGGGTTCGACCCGAGTTGACCAAAAGTCCACGCCTTAAAGAAATTAATTAAAAGCACATTGGACTTTAATTAAATGACGTTGGACGCGTTAATCGGCGGGCTTTGAGACCCGTAACGATTAAATTTAGAATTTAAGTCGTAAAGGTTCGTTAATAAAGTGTAGTATTTAATTTGGAATTAAATAGCGAATTAGTATTAATACAAATTGAATTGGATTTAATTATGTAGTTTAATTTAATTCGAGAATTCGTACTTTGAGTACTAATTCGCAAAAGAGTTTGACTCGAGCAAAATCAAATCGTTGTTTGAACATTGGATGGTCACTAATTATCAGATTAATTAATTTGATTAGATTGATTGATAACATGCTTGTGTGAATACATGGTTGCGATGTATGATAATGTATCATATGGATATTAGATGGGTGGGGCAATTTTAGAAATTATTGTAACAAATTTGGAATTTATTAATTGGACTTGCGTGTCCAGCCTTATTACCACCTCCTCCTTATTCTTTGTATTCTCTTCTCACATATTCCCCTCATGTAAATGAGGTTTCTTTAGAAGTGTAGTGTAACGGGTAGAAGTGATACATGTGCTAGCGGGAGAGAGAAATGGAGAGATTTGATCTAGGATCAATGTGTAAAGTATCCATCCGCATATCATTATTACTTTATTTATACGCGATTTATTATTGTAGGCATTGCATTTTTGCATGTGAAACCCGATGATGAGTCTCATTTGGAGGTACTATCTTTTAAGTCGCGAAAGCCGCGGGAAACGGACGTCGGAAGGGAAGAGTCAAGAATTGACGTTTTGTTGGATTTAGTTCACGTGTTTAGCTTCTGGTTCGCTTGTTGGACCTCCATTTTAAAAATTATGCTCGGCCCAAAAACCCGCAAACCTTTTAATCTTGGCCCAAACTCACTCATTTAGCCATCAACAAGCCCACGCCCACCATCTAGGCCACAGACCCATATCACCCTAAAATACCTCCAAATTAAATCAAATATTAAATTAAATATTAATTAAATAATGTAATTGAATTAAATAAAATAATTAAACATTTACCAAATTAAATAAGAAATATATAATATACCAAATTAAAATATTGTAACTTCCTAACTTAAAATATTATATACTAAATTAAAGAAATATTATGCCTGATTAAAATCAATCATAACCAATTAAAAATATTGACTTCCTAATCTAACAAATTAAATGCCTAATTAACACCAATCAAATATTCAACCTTCCTAATTCACCAAAATTTGTCCCCCCAATCAATCAATCCTTTCCTTGTTTGACACCAATCCAATCTCTTTCCTTGTGAGACAATGGGAAGCCCCAGCCCTTGTCTATATAAAAAACCCAAAACCAAAGCCAACCCTCTCTCCTCTCTCTCTCGGCATTACACACACAAAAAATAACAAGAAAACCCTAACCCCACTCACAGCCATGCACAGCCCCTTTACGTGACCAGCCATCCTAAAACGCCCCTTACTAACCCTCCTCACATATTGCCTCTTCACAAGCAATTCATGCCCTTGACCTGCTGCCTTCACGTCCATTAGCCACGCTCCACGCCCTCGCCACATGCCCTGAGCCGAGCAACCCTTACCCTCAACTACCTTGGCCTCACACGCTAATGCATCAATGCCACTGCTCACAACCCCTTCAACAACCAATTGCCTTCAACAACAACACTCACGCCACACGTCCATAAGTCCCCACGCCACAATTCACAGCCTCCACCTAACCTTCACGATTAATTGCCCACAAAGCCAATAAACTCACCCATACACTAGCGCCACCTAGCCATCTCCACGCACTGACCGACCATTCAAAGCCTCACTTGCCCCTCCTAACTCACGCCACACGTTCAGCGCAACGCCAAAGGCACTGCCACCAAAACAGTGGTCTCAAAATAGTAACCTAATACAACCAAAACAGTAACCAGAAACTATAGTCCAAAACAGCAGGAAACGGAGTGAAAACAGCGACCAAAATAGCGAAACAGCGAGCTAAGACGTTAATCCAGTGAACCTGAAAAGTTGCGGTGTGATAGCCCTTTTGACGGCCGTGAAACGCGAGTTCGAAAGTCGACATAACAGGTTAGACCTGAGGGTATTTTTCACATCCGTTTTCAGTTATATGTTTATTATTTATTGAGTTTCGTTCGCATGATTATTGTGTTTGAGTGCATGTTGTGGCCCATGAATAGATAGAAAATGCATGTATTATGAAATGATGTATGTTGTGGCCCTTTGAATAAATGAAAAATGTGTCGCCTCTCGTGGTATATCAGATGGAAACCTGGACATAAATTTCATAGCCGATTCCGAATGGACGGTAGTATGATCTGTACTCGGGATACAACTCCACATACCACTTGAGTAAACGGCGCATTTTTTTTGTTTTATGTTGTTTTGTTATGTTTATTATAGGTCATTTAATTTCTGCGTGTTATTCGTTGTGTAATGATGTGATCGAGCGCATGGGCTTAGTAAGTTGGATTAAAGGTCCCCCTATTTTGAGGGGTTAAAACCCTTTACCACGATGTTTTGCCGCGCCGTTGATGTATATTCGGTTGAATGTAAGATGTGTTCAATCGGGTATACGAAGTCCGATATCATTGTCTTTACTTTTTATATATGTATTGTGTTGATTGCGCATGGGCTTAGTAAGTGCGATTAAAGGTCCTCTATTTTGAGAGGTTAAAATCCTTTACCACGATGCTTTGCCGCACCTTTTAGCCTGTTATTATTTATTAGGTGTCATCTATTCATCCGGTCATGTATGTGTCATGTTGTTTACTGCATTTTGGAGGTCACTACTGTAACCCCATTCGAACACGTTTCGGAACGCCGCACGAAAGCATGTTTTCTGTCTGGTCCCGTTCGAACGCGTTATCAAATGCTATACGAACGCGAACCTTCTGTTTACCGTTCGAACGCGTTTACGAACGCTACACGAATGTGAATACACTGAATTGAGTCATTTTCATCACTTGTCATGTATAATTGTTTCTTAGGTGATTTCTCTTATATCATGTAATCAATCATATTATTTGTATCCCTGCATCTATCTGTTTGATGTGTTCATGAGATGGTATTCAAGCATGATTAATCGTTTTGTTTTGCGTTTGGAATTTGCATTATATTTAGGTTGTTCTTTGTTTTCCGTATTATATGATCGAGCATGTTCATGAGACTGTCGTGTGCTATTGCATGTTTGCCGTTATGATGATTACTTTCATGCATGTGAACTGAGAAGCATAATACTCTTGGAAATAGGTGTTACTTAGGTTTGACTAAATTATTGCACAAATCCTTTCATTACAAGTGACATAAGTAAGGGACCATTCTGAACCCAACGGTTTGAGGTCTTCCCTTGCGAGGGGTGAGTGCGGCCTTAAATCTCATTTTCCCGGTTCACACCGGGTGGCGACTCCATCATTCTCCGGTTTAGTCTCCCGCGGGCTACTCCATACTCCCAACCAGGCCGCGAGCCCGGAACAGCATGTGTCGCCCAGTTTCTGTGTCCCACAGTCTGGCGACTCCACTGGGGATAGAGAATCGGACCCGAAATAATGTCTTGTAATATTATGATTTGTGCTTTAATTGACCGTGTCTACCGTGGGTTAAAATGGGTTTAATCAAAGGCATTTTGAGGCTAGGTAATGGTTTGGTGTCTTCCTTCACTCACTACCTTTCTAGAAGGAAAATCTGTGAAGGCACCTAAATATCCATCTACTCGTAGCCTATTTTGATGGACTAATTTGGAGGACTCGTTGTTTATTCCTGACACCAAGCGATAAGAGCCTAAGAGGCTTGGGTATTTAAGTGAGCCTCGCTCCACCCTCCCTCTGGGGAATCTACAACGGGAAGTCCATTTGGCAGTCAGTCACACACAATAACTCATTGGCACGTACTGTAAGGTATAGAAAAGGTGCGCTCACTTGGTTGCTCGAACCCTTGAGTGGGGAGACCTAGTTGTGAGCAACCCTTCCCCAGCGAGAGTCTTTGTCTACACTCCCACAAACCCACACGTAGACCGGGGTTGTATGGCCTATAGCAACTATTTCCTTGTGCTTGTGGACCATCCTCATTTGGATGCAATTGGACTTTTTGTCAGGAATGCGAACTTGTCGGGCCATTTAAACTGGGACGAGTTCGTATCCTATGACAATTAGGCCCAAAGCTTCTGAAATGTTGATGGGCCACTCTGTAGATTATTGCTTTATGACTGGATTATCTATTGTATGCTTGTGTTTGGGAACATTGTCATTTGGATCCATTCGGACCTTTTGTCATGAGATATGGGCTTGTTAGGCCGTTTAAACTGGGACAAGAACATATCTTATGATGATTGGGCCAAAGGCTTCTAAAACGCCAATGGGCCATTATATGCTTGTGTTTGGGAACATTGTCGTTTGGATCCATTCGGACCTTTTGTCATGAGTTATGGGCTTGTTGGACCATTTAAACTGGGACAAGAACATATCTTATGATGATTGGGACAAAAGCTTCTAAAACGCCAATGGGCCATTATATGTTAGTGTTTAGGAACATTATCATTTGGATACGGTTGGACGTCTTGCCATGAGATGTGAACTTGTTGCGCTTTTTAAACTGGGACGAGTTCACTCCAATGACAGTTAGCCCAAAAGCTTCTAAAATGATGATGGGCCGATTTGTGTGAAAATTTTAATGAGTTGATATATTTCTTGTATCGCATGCATCACATGCACCTCATGCATACATGCACCATGTTAACCCCCTTTTGTCTTGAAACCCATCATAGATACCCTTGGTTAGGGAAGAGGGCAGACTTGTCAAAAGACCGAGCAGCCACCAAGAGTACCGGCAGAAGACCTAGCCCAACGGAATAGAAAATTCATTCATGCATGCATGCATACACGTAACATATTTGCATCTTTTTGTGTTTGTTCTGTTTTGTAATAACAGGTTTCAAAGGAGAAAAAGAGAAAGCGTCAAATGCAAGCCAACCAGAAGCGGCAACAATACAATGTCAGCAGTTTTCAGGAATGAATCACAGGGGTAAGGCCCTTATCAGTATCAGTCTGGGGGCGAGGCCCATATCAGTATCAGTTGGGGGCGAGGCCCACATCAGTATCAGCTGGGGATGAGGCCCATATCAGTATCAGTTTGGGGGCGAGGCCCATATCAGCATCAGTTGGGGGCGAGGCCCATATCAGTATCAGTGGGGGCGAGGCCCATATCAGTATCAGTCTGGGGGCGAGGCCCATATCAGTAGCAGTTGGGGGCGAGGCCCATATCAGTATCAGTTGGGGACAAGGCCCATATCAGTAACAGTTGGGGGCGAGGCCCATATCAGTATCAGTTAGGGGTGAGGCCCATATTAGTATCAGTTGGGGCGAGGCCATATCAGTATCAGTCTGGGGGCGAGGCCCATGTCAGTATCAGTTAAGGCCGAGGCCCACATCAGCATCAGTTTGGGGATGAGTCCCAAGGCCGAGGCCTACATTAGGATCAGTTTGGGGATGAGTCCTAGGGCCAAGGCCCACATCAGTATCAGTTTGGGGATGAGTCCCGAGGGTCGAGGCCCACGTCAGTGTCAGTTTAGGGGCGAGGCCCACATCCGCATCAGTTCGGGGGCGAGGCCCATATTAGTATCAGTTTGGGGGCGAGGCCCACATCAGTGTCAGTTTAGGGGTGAGGCCCACATCGATATCGGTTTGGGGAGCGAGGCCCACATCAGCATCATGCATCCATACATACATGCATACATATCATATACATACAATTTTTTGTTTTGTATTCGCAGGATTGTAGCGGCAAAGACCCACAGTTCAGGGAAAAAGACCCTTATCTCAACTCAAATCGGGAACAAGACCCACAACACAACTCAACTCAAATTAGGAACAAGACCCACAGCACCACTTAACTCAGATTGGGAACAAAACCCACAATACAACTCAATTCAACTTGGGAACAAGACCCACTCGGCGGTTCGAGAAAGAACCACCTCTCATCCACTCATTTCGAAGCTACATGGCAAGTTAAGTGGCAGCTGGCGAGCCAGGTAAGTAAAAATGCATTGCATAGACTTTGATAGGATTGTCACTGTCACACACTGCATAAGTCCCATCAAAGTGGGGGCGACTGTAGGCATTGTATTTTTGCATGTGAAACCCGATGATGAGTCTCATTTGGAGGCACTATCTTTTAAGTCGCGGAAGCCGCGGGAAACGGACGTCGGAAGGGAAGAGTCAAGAATTGACGTTTTGTTGGATTTAGTTCACGTGTTTAGCTTCGGGTTCGCTTGTTGGACCTCCATTTTAAAAATTATGCTCGGCCCAAAAAACCCGCAAACCTTTTAATCTTGGCCCAAACCCACTCATTTAGCCATCACCAAGCCCACGCCCACCATCTAGGCCCACACGCCCATATAACCCTAAAATACCTCCAAATTAAATCAAATATTAAATTAAATATTAATTAATAATGTAATTGAATTAAATAAAATAATTAAACCATTTACCAAATTAAATAAGACATAAAATATAATTATACAAATTAAAATATTGTAACTTCCTAACTTAAAATATTATATACTAAATTAAAGAAATATTATGCCTAATTAAAATCAATCATAACCAATTAAAAATATTGACTTCCTAATCTAACAAATTAAATGCCTAATTAACACCAATCAAATATTCAACCTTCCTAATTCACCAAAATTTGTCCCCCCAATCAATCAAATCCTTTCCTTGTTTGACACCAAATCCAATCCCTTTCCTTGTGAGACAAGGGGAAGCCCTAGCCCTTGTCTATATAAACAACCCAAAACCAAAGCCAACCCTCTCTCCTCTCTATCGGCATTACACACACAAAAAATAACAAGAAAACCCTAACCCCACTGACAACCATGCACAGCCCCTTTACGTGACCATCCATCCTAAAAACGCCCCTTACTAGCCCTCATCACATATTGCCTCTTCACAAGCAATTCACGCCTTTGACCTGCTACCTTCACGTCCATTAGCCACGCTCCACGCCCTCACCACATTCCCTGAGTCGAGCAACCCTTACCCTCAACTACCTTGGCCTCACGCTAATGCATCAATTCCCCTGCTCACAGCCTTCAACACCAATTGCCTTCAATAGACAACATTCACGCCACACGTCCATAAGTCCCCACGCCACAATTCACAGCCTCCACCTAACCTTCACGATTAATTGCCCACAAAGCCAATAAACTCACCCATACACTAGCGCCACCTAGCCATCTCCACGCACTGACCGACCATTCAAAGTCTCACTGCCCCTCCTAAGTCACGCCACACGTTCAGCGCACAAAGACACTGCCACCAAAACAGTGGTCTCAAAACATTAGCCTAATACAACCAAAACAGTAACCAGAAACTACAGTCCAAAACAGCAGGAAACGGAGTGAAAACAGCGACCAAAATAGCGAAATAGCGAGCTAAGATGTTAATCCAGTGAACCGGAAAAGTTGCGGTGTGATAGCCTTTCGACGGCCGTGAAACGCGAGTTTGAAAGTCGACATAAAAGGTTAGACCTGAGGGTATTTTTCACATCCGTTTTCAGTTATATGTTTATTATTTATTAAGTTTCGTTCGCATGATTATTGTGTTAAAGTGCATGTTGTGGCCCTTGAATAGATAGAAAATGCATGTATTATGAAATGATGTATGTTGTGGCCCTTTGAATAAAATGAAAAATGTGTCGCCTCTCGTGGTATATCAGATGGAAACCTGGACATAAATTTCATAGCCGATTCCGAATGGACGGTAGTATGATCTGTACTCGGGATACAACTCCACGTACCACTTGAGTAAACAGTGCATTTTTTTATTTTATGTTGTTTTGATATGTTTATTATTCCTCATTTAATTTCTGCATGTTATTCGTTGTGTAATGATGTGATAGAGCGCATGGGCTTAGTAACTTGGATTAAAGGTCCCCTATTTTGAGGGGTTAAAACCCTTTACATGCTTTGCCGCGCCGGTTGATGTATATTCGGTTGAATGTAAGATGTGTTCAATCGGGTATACGAAGTCCGATATCATTGTCTTTACTTTTTATATATGTATTGTGTTGATTGCGCATGGGCTTAGTAGGTGCGATTAAAGGTCCTCTATTTTGAGAGGTTAAAATCTTTTACCATGATGCTTTGCCGCGCCTTTTTGCCCGTTATTATTTATTAGGTGTCATCTATTCATCCGTTCATGTATGTGTCATGTTGTTTACTGCATTTTGGAGGTCACTGCTGTAACCCCGTTCGAACGCATTTCGGAACGCCGCATGAACGCATGTTTTCTGTCTGGTCCCGTTCGAACGTGTTATCAAACGTTATACGAACTCGAACCTTCTGTTTACCGTTCGAACGCGTTTACGAACGCTACACGAACGCGAATACACTGAATTGATTCATTTTCATCACATGTCATGTATAATTGTTTCTTAGGTGATTTCTCTTATATCATGTAATCAATCATATTATTTGTATCCCTACGTCTATCTGTTTGATGTATTCATGAGATGGTATTCAAGTATGATTAATCGTTTTGTTTTGCGTTTGGAATTTACATTATGTTTAGGTTGTTCTTTGTTTTCCGCATTATATGATCGAAACATGTTCATGAGATTTTCGTGTGCTATTGCATGTTTGCCGTTATGATGATTACTTTCATGCATGTGAACTGAGAAGCATAATACTCTTGGAAATAGGTGTTACTTAGGTTTGACTAAATTATTGCACAAATCCTTTCATTACAAGTGACATAAGTAAGGGACCATTCAGAACCCAACGGTTTGAAGTCTTCCCTTACGAGGGGTGAGTGCGGCCTTAAATCTCATTTTCTCGGTTCACACCGTGTGGAGACTCCATCATTCTCCGGTTTAGTCTCCCGCGGGCTACTCCGTACTCCCAACTGGGCCGCGAGCCAAGAACAGCATGCGTCGTCCAGTTTCTGTGTCCCACAATTATGTATTTAGAATGCATGTTTAAGGGTGTATGATGATGAGACTTTAACAAAGATAATAAATTGGTTGCCAATTTGCACTCGAAAAACCCTCGCAAAATATTAAGCGTTTTTCCTTCCATTAACTGATTCTTACTCAAGATCCAAGACTAGCATTGGCTTGTTGGCCAAAGTCAATGCCTTTTTTCGTCGAGGATGTGTTTGAATCATGAAGGCTTTGTTCCATATTGGTGTCTTGTCCAAGTTGTGATTTGTTGGCCAAAGTCAAGACCATTTTTTGTCCATCGACATTGATTACGAAGCTTTCCTTGGTCAATGGGTCACGCTTAACTGGGATCACTAAGTTTGTTATGCCAAAGCCAAGGCTTAGTTGATTCAGAGGAAAAAGGTTAGGTAATATATTGGATATATTGGCATATATAAGATTTATGTTTCGGTCTTGGATGTCCCCTTACTGGATCTAGGAATTGGATTGGATCCAATTGATCTTAGAGATCTACCTAGTTAATTATCATACAATTTGTTGGCCAAAGTCAAGATTGTGTGATATTTAACGGGATCCTAGCCCGCTAGGAAACACGGTTTCCCGAGTACTCGACAGAGGGTTAGAGGCTCACCGAAAAATAGTGGGAGGCAAGAATTGAATTTTCAATACTCGTTTAATTACTTGTCATACGCGCTCAAAACAAATATCATTCGTCAATTAAAATTAAATGTTAGTTGGACTAATATTTAAATGTTGTTTTATAAAACAGTTGGACTGTATTCAAACTATTCATTTATAGTTGATTTTATAATTGGATTATAATAATCAATATAATTGATTTTAATTTATTAAATTATAGTTGATTAAATAGTTGGAATATTGTAATCATTATAATATAATAATACCGAAATCGTTGATTAAATAGTTGGACTATTAGAATCAAGATAAAAATTGAAAGATTGACATTTAAAACATAATCCTAGGGGAAATGTATTTAAATGGTTTAATTTTCAAATTGGGAATAAAATTTCAGGATGGTCCTGGAAACTAATAAGTTACTTTATTTGATAAAATAACATATTAGGCCTAAGCCCGGAGTTAAGCAAATAGTAGAGCATAATCTTTGGAAGATTTATGTGATGATAACTTTAGTGCTTAATCCATTTAACTTGTCGCAGTAGACTCCTTAATTTCTGAATCAAAACTAAGGATTAGATCCTTAAAGTATGATAAAGAAATTGAAGGATCTTCAAAGATCTTATTAGATTTTAGAAGTACTAAAATTGTAATAATAACTCTTGGAGAGTTAATGACTATTCTCAAGGAGACAAAGTCAAAGTTTGCAATATGGCAAGAAGCGCAAGACGCACCTTACTTCGATATTCTAGAAGGCCGAGGCTTGGCCAAAGGTTTCTAGGATATGAAAAGGGGCAAAGGCAAAATCAATATAATCTTCTAGGAAGATAAATGACATATCCCAAAATGTCTGCCTAAATTGTGGCAAACGGGATCGCGGAAGCGTAACTACCATTTGGACAAAGCAGACATGAAGGAATTGAAGAATGGGCAAGGCTCTGACTTCAAATATGATTGTCATAATTATGTTCACTACTAGTATTGAAATTAGATTTTAAATACTTAGTGTGGTACATAACTATGCATTGATGTTCAGAATCTGCTTTGAGCAGAATACTGACTTCAGTTGAGATTAATCTGCGAATTGGAAACGGGACGAAAGTCACTGTTTTAACCGTATATACCTAAGTTTAGGAACTACCTTCGGGTGTGTACCTAAAATTGGAAACTGTTATAATGTAACTAGTTTGACTATGAACATTGTCTCCATATCAGTGTTTAACCCGCTGCGGGTGAACCTTTATATTCTAGAACACTAAAGTGTTTCATTAAATAAAGATGAAATTGAGATAAACACATTAGATATGAATAACAACATTTATATTTTGAATATAATAGATCTCAAACGTATAAAATGACAAACAAATAGCTCAAACTGATTTGATCAGGAGAAACATATTCTGGCATTGTTGTCTGGGACACAATTAAACAAGACTCGTATATCCGCACTTTTGAAGAGTGGATACTTGGACTGATTTGATACTATTCAAATAAAGTCTAAGAATCTAGTTTATTGGGCAAAGTACCTAAAACACTATTTACTTGGTAAAAGTGTAAATGCCACTTATCTGTTAGCCCTAGTTCATAGTGAAGTAAGTGGGCCCATGTCTAGCTAGGCTAGAGGTGGATATGAATATTTCGTGACCTTTACGGATGTGGCATCGCGTTATGGTTATGTGTTCTTTTGAAAAACAAATCGGAAACTTTTAAGTTTCGACACGAAATAGATTCAGAAAACAACCTGGGGTATGGGTTTTTTATCTCACCTCATAAAGATGTCTATCTTATTGAGGAATACCAACTGACTACGTATGAGGAAGTGATACAAGGTATCGACTCCCTCATTATGACAAAGAGTCATGAGTCCGAAATGGATTCCATGTATATCAACAAGTTTGGATACTAGTTGAAATATCGCAAGGCATTGTGCCTATTGGTACTATATAAGTCTTCAAGGAAGACATACATGGAAGGCAACATACCAACGTACTAAGCTAGGCTTGTAGCGGAAAGGTATCGTTATCAACATTGTGTTGATTACGATTCAACCTTTTACCTGTTGCCACGGTAAATCCATTTGGATAATGCTTGCTAAAACTGCATGTTTCATTTTTGAAATATGTCAGCTTTACGGGAAAATCGCTTTCCTGATAAGGAAACCTTTTGGAGGATGTTTACAACATCCTGACGGTTTTGTCGTACAATAACTAGCAAACAAGGTTTGCAGGTTATTCGATCCATGTTTGGATTGAAGCAAGCATTAGGTTCTTGGAATTATCGTTTTGATGTAATCATAATGGTTTATGATTTAATTCAAAACGAAAAGGATTCTTGTGTATATAAGGAGGTTAGTGGGAGCGCACTGACAATAGATGTCCTATAAATAATGATAATATGTCATTTCTTGGTAATGATATTCCCATAAAACAATCGGTGAAAGCTTGGCTTTCGAGAAAATTCACTGTAGAATTCTTAGGAGAAACAACATTAATTCTAGGAATAAAGATATATTGGGATAGATTAAGTTGTTAAAACTCTGTGAGAACTCGTACATTGAAAAATGTAGGTGACCTAGTGTCTCATACGCTTTGAGAATATGGAGTCACAAACAGGCCAATCCTAGTGATGGTCACTGGATTGATGTTAAGAACATCCGTTAGTATCTTAGAGATCTAAGGATGTTGCCTTAAACTATGGAGATGGAGAACTTGAAGTGACCGGGATCACTACTGCAAGTTTCCTAAACCGATAAAACGACTATAAGTCGCAAACGGTACTACAAAGTTTGAATAACGGAACAGTGAGCTGGAAATCTTCCAAACAAGATATTGTTACCGAATAAACAACAAATGCGGGTTATTGCTGCAGCTGAGGCAGCAATAGAAGCCATTTGGGTCGATAATAAATCTAATTAGATTAGATATAGTTCTGTTAGCAGCTGAGCTATGCGTCAGCACAGGTTAAAGAATTAATGGTCTCATCAACGATTCATATACATACTTCGACTATTCATCTGATTCGTTCGGATCATACATCGTGGCGATGTGATGATCGAATAAATCGCATCAGATGATAATCATGCAAATCCGCTGACGAAAGCATTTCTCAGCAGTTTGAGCCAACCGTACATAGTTCGGGTGTAAGACACTCGAGTGACTGGCTATAGGCCAAGTGGGAGATTGTTAGACAATTATGACCCATAGCGTCACAATTTGTACAGATCATGGTGTTTTTGTATAAATTAACTATGTGACAAAGGAGATTGCACTCTTATCATTTGTGATTAGATCACCAAGATATATAAATGATAGGAGGTCCCTGTGATTTTTTCCTGGATTGAGAATGATATGAGACAGTATCAGTCCACGAAGGATAAATCATTAAATATCCCTAGTCAGAGTATTATCGAGATTGGACATCAATAAATACGTAAAAGACTAGTATTACACTTGTGCGCGTTGTGAGGGCATAATGGCATAGTTCTCATATATTTGGGTATAGGATACTCATGCAAGTGTAATAGGAGGTTGTGTTTTACCGATGGTACGGGAAACAGCTTCGCTCTGGATAGACCCCCTCGGAATTCTATTGGTAGTATGACTATGTGTCTATGGAAATCCGAAATCAGGGTAGGTGTATTTGGTCTTAACCTGAGACTTGCACCGCTAATACTTGCGACAATCAATATACTTTGGTTTTGGTCGTCCAGGGCTTTAACCGGTTTCTGTGTACGCCTCTTCTGGGTATATTGAGAATCGTAGTGTGTTGGGTGTGATGTCAAGACGGAAGTGTCACTCCAGTCATATGGAGATGATGATCGCATAGGGATATAGAACTGGTTCTCTAAAAAGGTTACAACCGTCGGGATAATATGACTTGGTCATGATTATCCGATATTAAAGAGACTAGTTTCTCGTAATCCGATATATGCTTCGTACGGGGCAGACACTGTACCAGCCACAGGCCTTGCATGTGATCATTCGATACTGGATCGAAATACTCAATACTATGTATACTACGCCTGATATAGATCATTTATTCCTGTAAGGATATTTCTGGAGAATTGGGTAGGCATGGCGCTTTGCTAGAAGCCAACCTTGTCTTGTAAATCGGTATAAATGTAGTACTAGGTACTTACGTGTTCGGATAGTCCGACAACCGAATTTACTGCCAACATATCCGGGGATCTCATGGGTCGCATCCTGAAGATTCACCGATGACGTATGACTCGCACCTTTAATTAATCTGGGATTAATTAGATGAGAGAGAAAATTAATCTGGGATTAATTGCGGAGATATTTTATCTGGGATAAAATATCATTTAAAGAGAGAGAATGATTAATTTGGAATTAATCGGAAAATTAATATATTCGATATATTAAACGAAATTGGATTTCGACGCGGAATTAAAATTAGATTTTAATTCTGGCGAATGAGTTAATTTAGAATTAATTCGTTAGCGACGTGAATAGTAATTATGCTAGGCATGATTATTTTATTACGTCGCAACCGAAAATTCGTTAATTTGGAATTAGCGAACCCGAGCCTAGGATTGTTTGCGAGCCCATTCGCATTTCAAATTCGAGTGCGGCACGCAAATCACATCAAGCGTCAAATCGCTAGTCGCATGTATCGTCACATCATCCGTCAATCAAGTGATAGATGTCTTTCACTTCGAGTGATTGACGCCAGTCACTATTCATTGATTGATGGAGTTGATGTTGGTGGTTGGAGCCTTAAAGGCTTGACTTTTGGAAAGAGAAAAGAAGTAATTAATTTTAGAAATTGATTAAGTGTATTTGATACACTTCTCTCACCAACCTACACCATCTCTCTCACTCTCCTCTCTTCTCTCCTCTCTCGCCCATGGTGGGCAGTTCATGCTTCTGTTTTCTGCCCAGAAAACCGAGAGCAATGGGAAGCCAAAGGTCATGATTTTATGGCAAAATCAAGAGTGCTAGCACACTACGAATACATGCGAAGGTGATAGGGAAGTCTACCCATGAGCGTGGAATCACCACGACAAAGCTTGGAGCTTGGAAGATGATCCAAAGGGCCGAAAATGGTGGACTGGAACAGCTCACTGCCTTGAGCAGTAAGGAGGGCAGAAACCAATTTTTTCTTGCCTACCGCGTCGCTCAACCGATCGATGTGAGTATTACGCAACTCCGTGATGTATTCACATGTTTATTTCTTGCTTTGTATTCGATCCTCGGGACTTAGAGATCTCCAACACTCGGGTTCGCTAATTCCGAATTAACAAATTTTCCGTTGCAACGTAATTAAATCAAATTTAATTAAATAATTATGCCTAGCAAAATTACTATTCACGTCGCTAACGAATTAATTCTAAATTAACTCGTTCGCCCGAATTAAAATCCAATTTTAATTCCGCGTCGAAATCTAATTTCGTATAATATATCGAATATATTATTTGATCGATTAATTCCAAATTAATCGTTCTCTCTCTTTAAATAATATTTTATCCCAGATAAAATATCTCTGTAATTAATCCCAGATTAATTTTCTCTCTCTTATAATTAAACCCAGATTAATAAAGTGCGAGTCATACGTCATCGGTGAATCTTCGGGAAGCGACCCATGAGATCCCCGGATATGTTGGCAGTAAATCCAATAGTCGGAATATCCGAACACGTACGTACCTAGTACTACTTTTTTACCAATTTACAAGACATGGTTGGCTTCTAGCAAAGCACCGTGCCTACCCAATTCTCCAAAAATATTCTTAAAGAAATATGTAATCTTTATCAGGCGTAGTATACGTAGTATTGCGTATTGCGATCCAGTATCAGATGTCACGTGCAAGGCCTGGGGCTAGAATTGTGTCTGCCCCGTACGAAGCACATATTGGATCTCTGGTAACTAGTCTCTATAATCGGATAAACATGACCTAGTCATAATATCCCGATAGCTGCAGCATAAAAGAGCACCAGTTTCGTATCCTACGTGATCATCATCTCCACTATGACTGGAGTGATACTTCCGTCTTGACATCACACCCAATACACTACGATTCTCAATATACCTAGAAGAGGCATACACAGAACCTATTAAAGCCCTTGACGACCAAAACCAAAGTATATTGATTGTCGCAAGTATTAGCGAAGCTGTTTCCGTACCATCGGTAAACACAACCTTCTATTACACTTGCATGAGTATCCAATACCCAAATATATGAGAACTATGACGTTATGCTCCCACAACGCGCACAAGTGAAATACTAGTCTTTTACGCATTATCGATGTACAATCTCGATAATACTCCGACTATGGATATTTAATGATTAAACCTTCGTGGATTGATACTGTCTCATATCATCTCAATCCGGAACTAATCATAAGGACCTTCTATCATTTATATATCTTGGTAATCTAATTACAAATGATAAAAGGGCAATTTCCTTTGTCACATAGTTAATTTGTACAACAACACCATGATCTGTACAAATAGTGATGCTATGGGTCATAATTGTCCAACAATCTCCCACTTGGCCTATAGCCAATCACTCAAGTGTCCTACACCCGAACTATGTACGGTTCGCTCAAACTTCTGCTGTGAAACTGCTTTCATCAGCGGATTTATTCTGTTATCATCTGATGCAATTTATTCGATCATCACATCGCCACGATGTATGATCCGAACGAATCAGATGAATATTTGAAGTATATATCTGGATCGTTGATGAGACCTTTAATTCTTAAGTCTGTGTTGTAGTCTAGCTCGGCTGCTAAAAGAACTACTCCTAATCTAATTAGGATTATTATCAATCCAAAAGGCTTATATTGCTGCCTCAGCTGCAGCAACATTCCATTTTTGTTGTTTATTCGGTAACAGTATCTTGCTTGGAAGATTTCCAGCTCATTGTTCCGTTATTCAAACTATATAGTACTTTTATTACGACTTATAGTCGTTATAATCGGTTAGGAAACTTGCAACGATGAACCCAGTCACTTCAAGTTCTCTTTCTCCGTAGTATAAGAAAGCATCTTTAATTCATCTAAGATACTAAAAGATGTTCTTAACATCAATCCAGTGACTATCACTTGGATTGGCCTGATTGTGACTCCATATGCTCAAAGCATATGAGACACCAGGTCGCGTACATTTATTTCAATGCACAAGTACTCGGAGAGTGCTAACAATCTTTACATCTATCACAGTAGATCTTTATTCCTAGAATAAAGGTTGTCTCTCCCAAGAATTCTACGGAGAATTTTCATGAAAGCCAAGCTTTCACCGACTGTATTATGGGAATATCATTTCCAAGAAATGATATGTCATCATTAGTTAGGACATTCATTGTCAGTGCGTTCCCACTAACCTCCTTATATACACAAGAATCTTTTTCGTTTTGAATTAAATCATATACCATTATGATTACATCAAAACGATAATTCCAAGAACGCAATGTTTGCTTCAATCCATAAATGGATCGAATTAACTCGCAAACCTTGTTTGCTCATTTTGGTACGACAAAACCGTCAGGATGTTGTAAACATCCTCCAAAAGGTTTCCTTTTAAGGAAAGCAATTTTGACGTTCAGCTGCCATATTTCATAAATGAAACATGCAGCATTAGCAAGCATTATCCAAATGGATTTAACCATGGCAACGAGTAAAAGGTTTCGTCGTAATCGACATAATGTTGATAACGATACCTTTTCGCTACAAGCCTAGCTTTGTACGTTTGTATGTTGCCATCCATGTATGTCTTCCTTGAAGACTTACATAGTACCAATAGCCACAATGCCTTTCGGTACATCAACCAGTGTCCAAACTTGGTTGGTATACATGGAATCCATTTCGGACATCATGGCACTTTTCCATAATAGGGAGTCGATACCTAGTATCACTTCCTCATACGTAGTCAGTTCGTATTCCTCAATAAGATTGACATCTTTACGAGGTGAGATCAGAAACCAATACCTCCCATGTTGTTTTCTTACTCTCTCCAACTTACGCGGTTCTTGTGTATTCGAAGATTGTGGTATAGTTTCATCCATGATGAACTATTTGTGTTCCATTAAGGACTCGATGCCTGGAACAGTATTACTCCGATTTTCATCGAGTTTTACTTTCCTCTCACTTCCCACTGCATATCGGTATTCCTCTTAGGAAAACCGCATGGTGAGCAACAATTAAATTGTTCTCATGTGAGGTGTATAAGTACTATACTTTGGTTTCCCTATGATAACCTACAAATTAAGCACTTATCCAATTTGGGTTTTAGTTTGGTATTATCCAAACATATGCCTAGCATTCCCAAATCTTCAGGAATGAAAAAACCCAGTTTTTTTCCTGTTCATATCTAATATGAAGTCTTTCAAACAGATTTTTATGCAACCTTATTCAAAATAAATTTTGCACTGATTAATGCGTATCCTTTGAAGGAAATGGTAGCTCAGAGTGACTCATGATTAATCTTACTATGTCCAACAAGGTTCAGTTTCTCAGTTCGGACACACCGTCAAATTGAGGTGTTCCGGGAGGAGTCCACATTGAAAGAATACTATACTTTTTCAGGTATTCGAGAAACTTATTGCTTAAGTATTTTCATCATGGTCCAATCATGATGTTTTAATACTTTAGCCAATCTGTTTGTCTACTTCGTGTCGAAACTCTTTGAATTAATCAAAAGTTTCTGATTCGTGTTTCAAAAGAAACATATAACCATAACGCGATGCCACATCCGTAAAAGTTTCGAAGTATTCATATCCACCTCTAGCCTAGCTAGATATGGGCCCACTAATGTCACTATGAACGAGGGCTAACAGATCGGTGGCACTTGTACTTTTACCAAGTAAAAGGTGTTATAGGCACTTTGCCTATTAAACTAGATTCGTAGACTTTATTTGAATAGAATCAAATTCGTCCTAGTATCCACTCTTCGAAAGTGTGGATATACGAGTCTTTTTTATTGTGTCCCAGACAACAATGCCACAAATAAGTCTCATCTGATTAAATCAGATTGAGCTATTTTTTTGTCATGTTATACATTTGAGATTCATTTATATTCAAAATATAAATACCGTTATTCACATCTAATGTGTTTATCTCAATATCATCTTTATAAAATAAAACACTTTAGTGTTCTAGAATATAAAGGTATACCCGCAACGGGTTAAACCCTGATATAGAGATAATGTTTCTAGTCAAACTAGTTACATTATAATAGTTTCCTAATTTAAGTACATACCCTAAAAGTAGTTCTGACCGGCGTAAACACACACGTATAACGCAAGCGCACGTATCGTTCAAGTAGTATAATAATATCGATCCCACGAGGACTTAATTCCTACTGTTGTTATTAATTATTGAATCTATTTAATTACAAATGTCTAATTAAAAGGGAGAATGGAATTGATTGCTTGATTGATTTGGTTGATTGAAGATTTGCTAAATAAATAAAAAGATAAAAGAAAATACTAAGGAAAATACAGATAAAAAGATATAAGGTTGTGATTTCTTTTAAGTATCATTTAAAAGATGAAGTGATTATTTTATGTTTGTGTAATAAATCAGTTTACTAACCTGGAACACTAAATTATGTAAAAGCCTCTTCCGATGGTCAACTACAAATACCCAGTATAACCCAATTGAACCATATTCCTATGTCAACCACATTACCTGGATTCATTAAATCTAAGTTCCAATTATGGCTACCCCCGCCTTACAGGTATATTCCTATCCTGTAAGGAAATCTATTAAAGGGTTATCTATCCTCAAGGAAGATCGTGGGTTATTAAGTCTAAGGCTGAAACCTAAAATCCCTATGTCTAGTTCATTTTAGATTTACCATATCAATCTTATTGGTGATCAGACAATAAGAAGCATTAAGCTTAAGACTTAATAAGTAAACTTATTAATTACCCAAACTATAAAATAATCCCTTATAAACTAGTGATATTAAAAGTTATCACAACCCCTAATTAACTAACACATAACTAGGACTAATAAAAACATAAAAATAAAAGACATAGAATAAAAATACTAAAAAGTAAAATAAAATAAAATGTTAAGGTAAAAGGAATTATTTCTACTACTACTTATTTAGATATCTCCCATTAAAATAATATATAAACTTGTGATTAATATCAACCAGCCATAAAGGCGGAACCAAAATAACCAGCCATAAAGGCGGAACCAAAATAACCAACCATAAAGGCGGAACCAAAATAACCAGCCATAAAGGCGGAATATATGTTTTATTACCCACCGACCAATCTGGCGGTATCCTGATTAAGTCCAATTTAAATAGTAAATATATTATTTTTAAGGGAGATGAATCTAAATAGTAATAGTAAAAGAAATTACCTTTTACCCGAACATAAGGAAATTACCTCATCACGGTAAATAGTAAAAACTGTAAAAAGTAAAAAGTAAATAGTAAAAACTGTAAAAGAAAGTAAAAAGTAAAAATAAAATTACTATTATTACAAAAAGTAATTAAAATTATTTACAAAAGTAAAAAAAAGTAAAAACTAAAGACTTTTAGAGAGAGAAACTCTCTCTTTAGAAGGAATTGAAGAGAGAGGATGGGATACAAATTTCTGAAATCGGGTTCTGAATTTATAGGCTTCGATGGGGTGCGCGCATCGCGACGCTCTCTGCGCGTCGCGCCGCGCGCTACAGTGACACGTGTCGCTTGCTGGTTCGTTGACTCAGGTCTTATCCGATGACGTGGCACTGTTCATGACGTCACTGCTTACGTCATACTGACGTGTCAACTGTTCATGACGTCATTGCTTGCGTCATGCTGATGATGTGGAAGGCGACGTGGCGACACGTGGGGCGGCGGCCGTCCGAGCAATGAGATTTCGACACGTGTCACGCTGTGATTGGCTTATGATGACGTGGCATGTTGACTCGGTTGACTTGCTGACGTGGCTGCTGATGTGGCCGATGATGTGGCGACACGTGGCATGACACGTTGGGCGGTGGCCGTCCGAGCAATGAGATTTCGACACGTGGCACGGCGCATTTTAGCATCTCCGATGTGATGGTGACACGTGGCACGGCGCACGTTAGCAAAGTCAACTTTTCTCAGATTCTGATTTTGTGGACCCGGCACATTTTAGCAACTTCGGCGCAAACTTGGCGTCGCGGCGCGCAAGGCTCCAGCGTCGCGACGCGCAGAAGAAGGAATTTTTCCTGTTGACGCATTTTTGTCCGGTTTTGTCCCAAATTGCTTCCAGTGCTGTCCAAACTTTATTTATCTGCAAAATAACAACAAAACACATCAAAACGTTCATAAATCTCGAGAAACAATACAAAACATTAGGTCAAATGAGTGGGAAATAGTGGTATAAATACCACTCATCAAGTTCCTAAACTTAGGTTTCTACGGTTAAAACAACGATTGTCGTCCCATTTCCGACTCGCAGATAAATCTCAACTGAAGTCAGTGTCCTACTAATCAGCAGATACTTCACACCAGTACATATTTGTGTACCACACTCAGTATCTAAAATCCAATTTTAATACTAGTAGTGAACATGTTGATGACAAACATATTTGAAGTCGGAGCCTTGCCCGTCTTCAATTCCTTCATGTCTTCCTTGTCCATACGGCAGTCACGCTTCCAGTGACCCCATTTTCCACAGTTTAGGCTGACATTTTGGGATATGTGTTGGACAAAATGACCCATAGCGTCACTATTTGCACAGATCATTGTGTTGTTGTAGCAAATTAAGTCTGTGACAAGGAAATTGCACTCTCATCATTTGTGATTAGATCACCATAGATATATAAATGAAGAGAGGTCCCTATGATTAGTTCCTGGACTGAGAATGATATGAGACAGTATCAGTCCCCGAAGGTTTAATCATTAAATATCCCTAGCCGGAGTATTATCGAGACTGGACATCGATAATGCGGAATAGGCTAGTATTGCACTTGTGTGCGTTGTGAGGGCACAACGGCATAGTTCTCATATATATAAGTATCGGATACTTATGCAAGTGCGATAGGAGGTTGTGTTTCACCGATGGTACGGGAAACAGCTTCGCTCTGGATAGACCCCTCGGAATCCCATTGGTATTATGACTATGTGTCTATGGGAGGCCGAAATCAAGGTAGGTGTGTATAGTCTTAACCTGAGACTTACATCGCTAATACTTGCGATAATCGGTAGACATTGGTCTTGGTGGTACAGGGCTTTAACCGGTTCTGAGTACACCACTTCTGGGTTTATCAGAGAGTCGTAGTGTATTGGGTGTGATGTCAAGACGGAAGTATCACTTCAGTCATAGTGGAGATGATGTCACGCAGGATACGGTATTAGTGCTCTTAAGTGCTGGCCGGCCATCGGGATATTATGACAAGGTCATGTATATCCGATTATAGAGACTAGTTACCAGACATCCGACATGTGCTTCGGACGGGGCAGACACTTATCCAGCCCCAGCCCTAGCACGTGACTATCCGATACTGGGCCGATATACACAATAATACGGTATACTACGCTTGATACAGATCTATATATTCCTGTAAGAATATTTCTGGAGAATTGGGTAGGCATGGCGCTTTGCTAGAAGCCAACCTTGTCTTGTAAATCGGTATAAACGTAGTACGAGGTACTTACGTGTTCGGATAGTCCGACGACCGTATTTACTGCCAACATATCCGGAGATCTCATGGGTTGCTTCCCGAAGATTCACCGATGACGTATAACTCGCACTTAATTAATCTGGGATTAATTAGAAGAGAGAGAAAATTAATCTGGGATTAATCACGGAGATATTTTATCTGGGATAAAATATTAATTAAAGAGAGAGAACGATTAATTTGGAATTAATCGATAAAATAATATATTTGATATATTATTAGAAATTGGATTTCGACGCGGAATTAAAATTGGATTTTATTTCGTTAGCGACGTGAATAGTGATTTCACTAGGCGTAATCATTTAATTACGACGCGACGGAAAATTCGTTAATTTGGAATTAGCGAACCCGAGCCCGGGATTATTTGCGAGCGCATTCGCATTTCGAATTCGAGTGCGGCACGCAAGTTAATTCGAGCGTCAAATCGCTAGTCACATCAAGCGTCAAATCAAATGTCACTTTGAGTGATGTGACAAGTTGTCATTTGATTTGAGTGATTGATGTGGTAGTTGAAAGGCATTTATTGTTTTGCTTTTTGACTTTTTGGTTTTTGGGAAATGAAAAGTGGTAAATGGTTTGTTTATTTTTGGAAAATATATAAACCAAAATACTTTTTATTTCTCTCCACACTCTCTCCCTTTTTACGCATTCTCTCTTTTCCCTCTCTTTTTCTTCTCCCTCTCCTTCACGGCTTCAAGCCGATTTGCTTCAAAAGTTTCTGGTTTGACCGAATTTAAAGGGAAGCAAGGAAGATGAAGAGTGTTAGCACACACCTTGGGTTATATTATGGTGATAGGGAAACGAATTTATGAGCTTGGAATTCCTTTTGAACCTTGAAGCTTTGAGCTTCCATGGTGTTCATCAATGGCCGAATCATGGAGGAACCAAACCAGTCAAAACCGAGCAGCCCACTGCCTTGGAGAGCTGTTGCCGTGAGCTTGGAGGGAGGCAAAAACGCAGCTTGTTCTTCGCATCTCAAACCGTTCAATGTGAGTTCTGTATTCCGCCTTACTCCTTTATGTATTCATGCGAATTTTGTGCTTGATTTCATGATCTTGGGACCTATATTAGAAACTCAACAATATTTCCTATGTCTTCCCAGAAGATTATAATGATTTTTTCTTTGCCCCTTTTCCACACCCCATAAGCCTTTGGCCAAGCCTTGGCCTTCTGGGATGTCGAAGTAAGATGTGTCTTGCGTTTCTTGCCCTTTTGCAAACTCTGGCATTGTCTCCTTGAGTATAGCCATTAACTCTCCAAGATTTTTCTATTGCAATCTGTACTTCTAAGATCTAAGGATAGATCTATGAAGATCCTTCAATTTCAATATCATACTATAAGGATCTAATCCTTAGTTCTGACTAAGAAATTAAGGAGTCTTTGCGGCAAGCATAACTGATTAAGCACTAAAGTTATCATCACATGAATATTCCAAATATCATGTTCTACAATTTGCTCAACTCCGGGCTTAGGCTCGAGACATCACTCTATCAAATAAAGTAACTTCTCGGTCCACAGGACTATCCTGAGATTTTATTCCCAATTTGAAAATTAAAGTCTTTTAAAACATTTTCACCCAGGATTATGTTTTAAACACTAATCTTTCAGTTATATTGATTCTAATAGTCTAACTATCAAATCAACGATTTTAGGTACTATTGATTATAATGATTACTATAGTCTAACTATATAATCAACTATAATTTAATTGGTTTAAATTCAAATATATTGATTACTATAATCCAATTATATAATCAACTATAATTGAAGTAGTTTGAATACAGTCCAACTGTTTAATTTAAAACAACATTAAATATTAGTCCAACTAATATATTAATTTATATTGACGAAAAAATTGAAATGAGCGCGTATTGGCAAGTAACTAATCGAATATTGCAAATTTAATACTTGCCTCCCACTATTTTTCGGCGAGCCTATAACCCTCTGTGGAGTACTCGGGAAACCTTGTTTCCTAGTGGGCTAGGATCCCGTTAAATAACACACAATCTTGACTTTGGCCATCAAATTGTATGATAATTAACTAGGTAGATCTCTAAGCTCAATTGGATCCCATCCAATTCCTAGATCCAGTAGGTGGACATCCAAGTCCGAAACATATATCCTATATATGCCAATATATCCAATATATTCTCTAACCTTTTTCCTCTAAATCAACTAAGCCTTGGCTTTGGCACAACAAACTTAATGATCCCAGTTAAGCGGAACCCATTGACCTTGGAAAGCTTCGTAATCGATGTCGATGGACAAGAAGTGATCTTGACTTTGGCCAACAAATCACAACTTGGACAATACAACGATATGGAACAAAGCTTTCATGATTCAAACACATCCGCGACGGACAAAGGTCTTGACTTTGGCCAACAAACCAGTTCCAATCTTGGATCTTGAGTAAGAATCACTCAATGGAAGGAAAAACGCTTAATATGTGTTAAGGGTTTTTCGAGTAATTGGCAACCAATTAATTATATTTGTTAAGGTCTCATCATCATACACCCTTAAACATGCATTCTAAAAACATAATAAGGCGCGTATAAATAAAATAATAATGATATGCGGATGGATACTTAACAAATTGTTCCTAGAACAAATCCCTCCATTTCCTCTCTCCCGCTAGCACAAATATTACTTCTACCCGATTGCATAACACTTCTAAAGAAACCTTATTTACATTGAGGGGAATAGGTGAGAAGAGAAATACAAAGAGTCAAGAGGTAATAGGCTGGACACGCAGGTCCAATTAATAAATTCTAAATTTATTACAACAATTTCCAAAATTGCCCTCACCCATCTAATATCCATCTGATATGCATTATTCATACATCACATCCATGTATTCACACAAAGCATGTTATCAATCAATCTAATCCAATTAATTAATTTGAAAATTAATGACCATCCAATGTTCAAACAACGATTTGATTTTGCGCGAGTCAAACTCGTTTTAAGAATAAGTACTCAAAGTACGAATTCTTGAATTATATTAAACTACAATATTAAATCCAATTTAATTTGTATTTAATACTAATTCTTTATTTCATTCCAAATTAAATAATTACACTTCTTAATGTGCCTTTACGACTTAGATTCCAAATCTAATCGTTACGGGTCTCAAAGCCCAATTAACATCCAATGTCAATTTAATTAAAGTCCAATGGGCTTTCAATTAATTTCTTAAGGCATGGACTTTTGGTCAATATGGGTCAAACCCAAATACCAAAGCCCATTTAAGGAATCACCCTTATTTTCCAAGAAACCAATTTAGGCCCATTAGGCCCAATTAAAATTAAAGGTCCATTTAATTATATTTGGACTTTATGGATATGGTTTTGAGCCCAATTGGATCCAACCAATTAGCCTAAACCAAACTTGGCCCAACCAATCCCATTAAGCCCAAATACAACTTTACAAGCCCAATTCCAATTTGGCCCAATTAATTTAAATCACAAAATTCAAAATTTCACAATTAAATTAATCAAAGTGTATAGCCATAATTAATTAGTCAAATTAACATTTCCAAAATACCAATTTACTCAATTAATTATGCTTATCATCATCAACTTATGTCCAACACAATTGAATCAAAAATCAATCATTTTCCATGCTTCATTATTCACGGCAATTAGGGATTTCATGTCCGATTCCGAATTCAATCCAATTAAATCCTAAATCAACATTTCCCAAGTCATTCAAACTCATCCAATGATTCAAAAAAAAAAATCACCATGAATTTAGGGTAGCATTACATTCGACCAAGCCAATGATTTGGGGAAAAATTGATCCAATCCATTTTTCAAAAAATTGATCACAAACAACTCCAAGTCATCTATATACAAGCATGCTCAAATAAGTTATTTAGTCAAAACATGCTCAAATCCAATTTACCCAATTTTACCCTAAATATATTTCATGCTTAAACAAGGCTCAAGATACCATTGTTGGGTTTCTAGGTTAGTCCCAAGATCATTAAGCATAGAAATCATGTCTGAATACAACAAAGACGTATGGCGGAATCATACTTACATTGATCGGATTTTTATGCGATGACCACAAAAATTCTTCAAGCTTTTCCTCCAATGTGCTCACGGCAATGGCTTGATTTTGTGCTCCTTGTCATTCGGTCAAAGTGCTCCATGGGTGTCCTCCAAGCTCCAAACTTTGTGTTGAGATTCCATGCTCATGAATAGGTTTCCCTATCACCTTTTTAAGACCCCAAATGTGTGCTAGCACTTGGAAATTTTGCCATAAAATTTCCCCTAAGCTTCTTCCATCTCTCGGCATTTAAGGAGAAAGAAAGAAGAAAAATTGGCCCAACGCCGAATTTGGGAGAGGAGAAGAGAGAGAGAGTTTTCTTTTGTTTTCTTAAAACAATAATGAAAAATCAATTACCAAAAATTTGGTATATGGCTTTCAAAAAGTCAAACCAAATTTGGAGCCAAAATTTCATTAAATGTCCACACCAACCAACATCATGAATGGTGACTGCATGTCACTCACCAAAAAAGATGACTTGACATCTATCACTAAAGTGATAAGTGATGTGACGCGTGATGTGACTTGTGGGCCGCACTTGAATTCGAAATGCGAGTGGGCCCGCAAACACTCCCTGGCTCGGGTTCGCTAATTCTGAATTAACGAATTTTCCGTTGCGACGTAATTAAATCAAATTTAATTAAATAATTATGCCTAGCAAAATTACTATTCACGTCGCTAACGAATTAATTCTAAATTAACTCGTTCGCCCAAATTAAAATCCAATTTTAATTCCGCGTCGAAATCCAATTTCGTATAATATATCGAATATATTATTTGATCGATTAATTCCAAATTAATCGTTCTCTCTCTTTAAATAATATTTTATCCCAGATAAAATATCTCTGTAATTAATCCCAGATTAATTTTCTCTCTCTTATAATTAATCCCAGATTAATAAAGTGCGAGTCATACGTCATCGGTGAATCTTCGGGAAGCGACCCATGAGATCCCCGGATATGTTGGCAGTAAATCCAATAGTCGGAATATCCGAACACGTACGTACCTATTACTACTTTTTTACCGATTTACAAGATATGGTTTGCTTCTAGCAAAGCACCGTGCCTACCCAATTTTCCAAAAATATTCTTAAAGGAATATGTAATCTTTATCAGGCGTAGTATACGTAGTATTGCGTATTGCGATCCAGTATCAGATGTCACGTGCAAGGCCTGGGGCTGGAATTGTGTCTGCCCCGTACGAAGCACATATCGGATCTCTGGTAACTAGTCTCTATAATCGGATAAACATGACCTAGTCATAATATCCCGATAGCTGCAGCATAAAAGAGCACAAGTTTCGTATCCTACGTGATCATCATCTCCACTATGACTGGAGTGATACTTCCGTCTTGACATCACACCCAATACACTACGATTCTCAATATACCTAGAAGAGGCATACACAGAACCTATTAAAGCCCTGGACGACCAAAACCAAAGTATATTGATTGTCGCAAGTATTAGCGGTGCAAGTCTCAGGTTAAGACCAAATACACCTACCCTGATTCGGACTTCCATAGACACATAGTCATACTACCAATGGAATTCCGAGGGGTCTATCCAGAGTGAAGCTGTTTCCGTACCATCGGTAAACACAACCTCCTATTACACTTGCATGAGTATCCAATACCCAAATATATGAGAACTATGCCGTTATGCTCCCACAACGCGCACAAGTGTAATACTAGTCTTTTACGCATTATCGATGTCCAATCTCGATAATACTCCGACTATGCATATTTAATGATTAAACCTTTGTGAATTGATACTGTCTCATATCATCTCAATCTGGAACTAATCATAAGGACCTTCTATCATTTATATATCTTAGTAATCTAATTAAAAATGATAAAAGGACAATTTCATTTGTCACATAGTTAATTTGTACAACAACACCATGATCTGTACAAATAGTGATGCTATAGTTCATAATTGTCCAAAAATTAGTGCGTATACTGCGTAGAAAAATTCTCAAAATTTCCATAATTATTCCGGAAGCGTTTTAGGAATTTTCGAAAAAAACCACACTTAGGGAAAAATGATAATTTGTTGAAATTATGGTAACCAGCTACTGCTACAGTAATTGAATCATTGTAGTAGTAGGTTGGTCCATTTACACGACTGAACTAGCTGTCCAGTTATCTCGGTCGTCTGTTTAGTGAACCAGTAAATTGGTTAACGTGTAACCGTGAAAAGTGTTTCTGAAAATTTTATCCTAAATCATTATGCGTATTCACTCCCAATATTTGATATTAATGAGTAATTAGGGAGAAATACAAATAAATAAAAGGTATATGATGTCGGTTAATTTATCCGAATTAAAAATATTTTCAAAAGTTGATTTCGGTCGTTGACGCACTTCCACTTCATTTTCCCCAACATATAGTCTCACATTTTTTCTATGAGTAGAGGTTTCATTCTGATTTACACTTTTCCTTATACTGAACTTTTTTAGGTACATTTGTATTTTACGAAAATGTAAGATTATGTGTGATTATACCTGTCATTATGCATGATAAACTAAACTTGTGTGTTAAGTTAAGTGGGTTGCCATTAAAGCCCACTAATTTTGGATTATGGTGCGTGACCTCATGTGTTCTGGAGTTCTTATATAAGGATCAAAATACCTATGTTCTATTCCCTAGTTAATTCATAGATTCCAGAGTAAATTCTCATCGGAGTAAGTTTGCTTCGGATTGAACAAATCTCAAAATGAGTTGATCTCGGAATTACTTCATCTCATAGTGACATCAATTCGGAGTGATGTCACTCTATAATTATTATTTCGAGTCGTCAACCCAGTGTCTGGGTTTCTTTGGGGGTCTAGGGATTCTGAAGATCATCCTAACTTCTCTCTTCTGTTAAACATGTACGTTCATAGTATCATAACATGTGTCATTATTCTATTAGACCTTTCTCTATATAGCGCAGTTCTATTAAGAAAACTTGTTGATGAATATTCATTAGTGTGGCGATATATGGCTTATAGAGTATGGCTGAAAGCATGCACCTACAGTAGTGGGAGAATAAAATTGTGTTATAGTCGAAACATAATTTGCAAGTATTTGATTAACAACAAAAATTGTGATTATTAATCATGATTTCTTTTAAGAACTGTACTTTATAAGAACTAATATTTTTAGCTTCCATTCATCATCAAAATATTAAAAAAAAAACTAATCAATTTTTTTTATTAACATAAAACAAGATTACATAATTCTGTTTATGAACCACCATTTGTTCATCACACATTTCTAATCGCAACACCAAATAGGGTCTCATAGATTGAAATTGTTGCTTTTACCATACCCTATTTTTTACCATACCCTACCAAAAATAGGGTAATCTGAGTACGAGATTTTTCTTCTCACACTCAGAAATTCTATTGAAAATTCGGATTTATAAAATTTTGATCAGATACCAGATATTCAGATTTCAAAATCAGATTTCATTAAAAAATATTAAAAAAAAAATGAGTTCGGATTTACAACTTTGAGTTTCATTAAACTCATACCTGACCTTAAAAAAATGGATTCTATATTTCACATTAAGAATCAGAAATTTTCAATTTGTGGGCCAGTCCGAGTTTTTGTTATTGAATTTGGACATACATTTAACATAGGATGATTACTTATCAATGTAAGATGTTATAAAATATGAATATCGTAAATATATGTTGGTTCGATTATTGCCCTATGCTAATGCATTGGGGATCGACCTGTCCAGATAAGTTGTGGTGGATCGAGGGGGCAACGCCCCCCGTAGGGGCTCGGGGAAACACCCCCAAAAGCAAAACAAAATTCAAAAATAAAGTAAACCAAAATAACTAATTTCGTGTCATTTGGTGCGAAAAGACACGAATTATCGCAACAATGAATCTCATTGTCGCGATAATGAGACCTGAAGACGTGAGGATCATTCTAACTCCCATGTCGCGACAATGAGACCTAAGACACGAGGAGTATTCTATTTCTAACTCCCATTTTCACGACAATGGATCCTTATTGTCACGACAATGAGTTTTTGGTGAGAATTTTTGATTACCTATATATAGAACATGATCTTGAAAGTTCTCAAGTAGATATTCAAAGAAAGTATTGTGTTGCATCTCTAATGTTTTGTTATATTCTAAAGTGAATTTGCCTGCAACCTTTATAACACACTCAGAAAGCAAATATTACTCTAAAATAATATAATACACTCCTCAAAACTAGATTTTTCATATTTTTTCCTCAACAATTTTTTACCCTATGTACACAACAAGAGCATGATGTGAATTTGTAGTAAAAATAGTTTATTAGGTTTAAGAGTATCGTATTTATTTTGTAATTTATTTTCGCATTAGTAGTTTTATCTTTTAGAATTAACGTATTTGTGTCACATAATTTTAGTATCAATATAGGTCTTTTGTAGCTCCCAAGGAATGATGAGTGGTTTTATTTAACTTGTCATCTGAATTTGAAAATTATGGAGCTAGGAAAAAAAATGAAATTGAACTTTACCAACCTTTTAATGTGTGTTTGTGTGTGTGATTTTTTTTTTTTTTTTTTTTTTTTGTGTTGTAACTATGGATGATAATTTAGTTAGATATATTGGATATCTTATCATAACCGAACGAAAAATTATCTAATATCCAAAGTTAAATGGAAAGTCAATATGTTTCATATATGAAATTAGGTTTCCAAAATAGATATTGGCTGTTATGGATTGGATTTTAGTATTTTGGATATCGGATATCAAATATCCGATAAAAAAACAAAAATATAATAATATTAACTATTAAATCAAAATTAATTTTTTTAGATAATTAATTAATTAAATAAATTTGTTAACTTTTCAAATTTTATCATATTTCTTTATTTTTTTAATTTTCGCTTGTTTTAGATACAAATACTCAAAAGATTTTTCAATTATGAATAAGTATCCAATATTGGATTTTATTTTAATTTCAATTTTAAATCTTTGCCATCACTATTTGTAGTCCTTCGGTTTTATTTAAGTTGCATCAATTTACAGTTTTTGGACAGTGTGAGTTTCTCGTTATTTTTGTCCATTTTTGGTTTCTAAATATACGAATTGTATATTTACATTTGATATGATTTGTACTAAAATATAAATACATCTAAATATACGAATTTGAATAATATATTTTTTCCCACATCTAAATAGAATAAATATTGACTTTGACTCTATGATACTCTATAGACCCAGCCAAGGTTATGGTTCCGAAACGGAACCGAATCGGTTGGAACCGGACGATTCCAGTTCCAACCGGTTCCGGTTTTGGTTCCGAAATCGGAACTGAATATAACCGGTTCGGTTAGGGTTCTTACCCTAACAGAACCGGTTGGAACCGCTGGAACCGAACGATTTCAGCGGTTCCTACGGTTCCAACCGGAACCGTTTGGTTCCGGTTGGAACCCTAGCTAGGGTGTTGGGGTCAATTTCTCAATTCCTACAATTCTCTCGTCTTCAATTACAATTTATCATTCTCAATTCTCTAATTCTTTAAAATTTCTTAAACAACAAATGACAAGCTCATCTGAGAACACAATGTCAAATATGCCAACCCAAGAGAGTGGCCCTAGTATCGGTTCACGAAGAAGAGAAGTTAAGTCTCGTTCCTCGGATGTTTTCAAATTTCATTTTCATTTAATCGATACTGCAAATGAAGGTTCAAGAGTAGTATGCAACCATTGTGGGTTTCTTACAAATTTACTGGTGGATACGGCATTATGATCAAGTACCTGGAAAGACATCATGTCGTTGAGCTTGGACTTGATACGACGCAAATTCAAATGGCTAGGTACGCATCATTTAGTAGAGGTACGAGTTCTTTAGATTTATTTAAATATTCTCATGCTAAAAATAGAGAAAAAATTGCAAATTAACTTATATGGCACATCTTTATTTATCTACAAATTTCGAGTTTTTAATTGAAAGTTTAGTTAGTAAAAATTTTCAAATCCTTGAATGGTGGAACCGACATCAAAATGTATATCTTGTATTATCAATTATTGCTAAAGAGATATTGACAGCACTTGTTTCCACTGTTGCGGTTGAGCAAGCCTTCAGCATGGGAGGCAATATATTGGAAGTTAGACGGTCTTCATTACATCCAAGCATTCTAGAAGCAACAACATGTGTGGATTATTGGACCCGAGCTGATCTGAGGCAACAAGAAGATACCCCTGATGAATTTGAAGACTTGTTCGACAATGCATCTGCAAGTGCAAGTGGAATTGGAGCTGAAGGATCAACAGACACTGATAATGATGATTGATAATTAAATAATTGTAAAATTACAATAGGGAAATATCTTTAAAATGTAATGAAACTACGTGAGTTTTGATTCCTCTCATCCCTATAGGATACGTAGGCAACTTAAGTTGTTAAAAATTTAAGTTCAAGCTCTTTAATTTAATATTTTTATTTTTATTTTTTTAGATAAGAATTTTATTTGTAATTTAATGTAATTATGTAAGTTTATTATATAAATTCAAATCCATAATTTTAAATAAAATTAATTTTTCAATCTCAATTTTTTTTATTTTTAATAAAGTAAAAAAAAAATCAAATAGAACCGGAATCGAAACTGGAACCAAATCGGAATTAACCGATCCGGTTCGCCGAGGTACCCTAGCTTATAGTCTTGCCACCGGTCAAATTTTATTGATTGGTATTGACTTTCTGCACTAGTTGGACTCCAGAAACATTAATTATACAATAATATTTAGAATAAATGAGGTAAAAATTATATTTTATTAGAAAAAAAAAATTGAAACACACTCAGATTAAATTAAAAAAAAAATGAGTTAATTTTATTTAACAATTTTTCAACGTTAAGTTACAAAAATAAACATATTTAAAAATAAAAATAAAAGAAATTTTGTTCGGTTCTTTCTGTCATTGATACGATTCCCAACAACATATATTTCGATTTATTTATTTATATTCTGAATTTCACAATAGAACTTTTACTTAACGATATTAATCAGGAAAATTCCCCATCTCTATATCCGATTTGATTTTGGTATCTTGGCTTTAGAATTTGAAATTTTAAATCATTTTTCCCCCTTCTCTCTAGTAATAAACTGATAACAAGGGATTGCTTGTATATAGGAAGCACTTGCTGTCCGCTTGTATCTTGATGTTTATGCAAGCAATGAAGATTTACAAAGTGTGCGTTTGTGAATACAGCTTCTGCTGGCAGAGGAATTCATAATTAGAGAGTGCATCTACTGATACATCTACTGTATGCAAATGAAAACTTAGCTTCATCTTTAAAATTCATGAATCTTGAGACTTGCTATGTCTATTGAACAAGGCAAAGGTATTATACCTTCTTCCTGGATGCATCTTTCAGTTCCACCACTGGACTGGGCAAGTCACCGCGGTTAACTAATATCTATTCCTGCATGAAGATCTGTGTGAAACAAACATTAAGAGATTGTGAGGATTATACAAACTCATATAGACACCGTTTGATAGATAGTATTGATTATTGCATTGAGAGTATAAGCTAACTTATAAGCTCACCAAACTCTATATCACATAAGAGACGATGAGGATTATACCATCTCAGATAGACAGCATTTAAAGGAGAAACAAAAACCAAGAAGTTCGATACCTTCTCTGTTATTTTGATAAGCAAGAGGAGTTTCTGCACGGTGCCTGTATCTAGCAACAATATAAACTTCTTAGCATCTATGTAGATGGGATTTCAAGTTAGCTAAGAGGTAAAGAGAATGAATGATAGTTCTAGGTTTGTCTAACATACGCTTTATCAGCCTCGTGCTCAAATTTTTCAGGGTTCTTCACAGATGATGCTGATGTCTCCTCTTCATGCTCTGAAGAGAGTGTTGCTTTTGTACTGCTCTTTTGTTCTGATGGTCCACAATTCGCTTCCTTGCATTCTGTAATATTGTCATCAAAATTTGAAGCATTCATCATCTATTTATTCACTGAGAGCAGGCAATTGTTACCGCTGCAACTTCGTTTATCTGGCTCAAACTTCTTATGTTCGGCTGGTTGGGCCTTTGATTTACTTCCCTCATCCTTGCTAACACTTTCCAGAACTGATAAATCAGGAAATAGAATCTGTCCACGAGAACCAGGAACATGAAAAGAAGCTGATGGCATGCTTCCTGGTTCGGAAACTACAAATGAACTTGGCTTGGTTGGTGCAAACTCAAGATTTGAGCATATTGGGGGATCATGATATGTCACATGACTTGATGACTTGCAGAATGGAAATTTTTCAGAATCACTGCAGCCCATATATGAATACTGGGTGGAATTACCATATTTGGATCCATCAAAAGAGGACATGGCACCCATTTTTGATTCAGGGATAAGAAATCCGATAAAAGGGTCTAGAGTCTGTGGTTTGGATCCAAATGATGGAACTTTCATTCCCAAGGTTTGACATAAAGAACCGAAATCTGAAATCACCGCAGCTGAAGTATATCCTTCCTCAAATAACAAACTGTCCTGTGGACCAAGTATCTCTTGGCAAGGGGAATTTAATTGATGGAAGTGGAACTGCTTTGAATTTGATGGACTCGAAATCCTATTGCGTCTTCCTGACCCACACGTGTAACTTCCCTTTTGAACGTCGAACCTGTTTTGGTGTTGTGTTTCCTTGGCATAAATGTTCTTCAAACCATTCATATTTCCATCACTTCCAGATGTATATTTTGGTCTTCCACTCTGCCTTGCAGTTGAGTGTGCTGGTGATTTATTTTTTGCCTCACCCCTCACTGAGATCAATGGCGCAAAAGGCTTACTTAACCAAAAAAGCTTTTCAAATGAAGATTAAGCCAAATAACCTGAATCATCAAATTGGCAACTGAAATCCGTACTAAACCTGCAGTGGATGAGCATGACTCTTCACTGCCATCGAGTTTATAAAAGTGAAACACACAAGTCAAAATAAAATGAAACAAGATGAACAGTAAATAAAGAAAGTTCCAACATCTACCTTAGCAAACTCAAATTATCCCTAGCATCCTCATGGTAAGTCCAATCTGGTTGACTTATTGACACTTTAAAATCAAAGTTCCTTCCAGCAGCAGGATACCTGCCATCATCCGGTTGACTTATTGGCTCTTTAAAATCAAAGTTCCTTCCAGCTGCAGGATACCTGCCATCATATGAAGACAAATTCCTTCACGATAAACTAAACTTGCTCATACCTAACCCCATTGGAAGTTGGAGAATCCACAAAACCTTGTCATCTTGGATGGTATGAAATCACCATTATTTTCTAATGTTCGTTGATTTGGAGAAGATGAATCTGATTAACAAAGTAAAACAGAACAAACCAACAATATATCAAACAATTAGTTTTACAGAACCTATTATGACTAATGTTTTCTACATCAAATAGGAAGTGTGAAGACTAATGGCAATAATTATGATGTAAATGAATATAAAACTTCTAGAAAGTAATGATATTTCTAGTAGACAAAGGGTAAGCCAACCTCCTAAACCAAAGGGGACCACTAAGAGAATAAATGAGTAATCAATGTTTAATATAAGAAAGCTATTTGTATTTTGAAATTAACCAAAAAGAATCAAACTGCACTAACAACGAACTATGTTTCATTGGTATTTGAATAACAAGAATAACATGATGTGGCTAGAACCTGAAATATTGTATCTGTCTGCTGCTTTCGCAGAAACCCTGCATTGTTATGAGAACTTTCTTAGGAAGCTACATATAAAAATTATTGAAGATAGGGCAGAATACATTGATATTGATGGATACCTATTCTTATGTAGATGGGGGCATTCAAAAGCATAATCTGGCAACTCATTTCCGTCATGAGAAAAATCAATTCCCTCCATTTTACCCAGCCAGTTCCTCCCAGATGCAGTAAATTCATTCTTATTAAGAAAATTGTCATCTAGGAAGCTAGACCTAGCTGTACACATAAAAATAAATAAATAAATAAATAAATAAAAGAGACATAATTAGATTCTTATTACCCTTCTGATCCTAAGAAGGAAATCAAACTATGGCAAATAATTACAAATTTACAATACCTCAAGTTTATCCCCAGGACCCATGATCTAATACAGGATTTTAAAAGCACATTAAAAAAAAAAAACACCACATATATGATAATATCATTTTCAACAAATCTTAATGTTAAGTTAGCATATATGTCAAGCAAAATATTCACTAAGTTTAACTTTTTCATCAAATTAGGGAAATCTATAGGAACACACCAGATCCGTTCAACTGGAAAATCACCTCAGATTCAACTGTTTAACATCTAGTAAAGCGAATGCAAAGCACAATGCATATGCATTAGACAATATAAAATATCTCGGCTCACAGTGATATCTCATAAGATACCTGAAAAAAATTTATGCCAATAGTTTTTCCAAGAGTGAAACAATAACAATCATGACAGGAAGGGAAAAGTAAAAATATGAATGCGGAAAAAAAATGAAATACCATCCCAGAGATCTTCATTGTGGTTTTTTCGAGTGCCATGGAAGAATTCAGAGTCAGCAAAAGGACTCTCCAATTTACTACCATAGCCATCAAATGGTGCAGAGTCATTTATAGTGGAATATTTATGTTTCCTGTGACTGTGGGAATTTATTGCGCCAGATGAAAACTCTAAATAGCTGCCACTGAGGGGTATATTCATATCTTGCATCATCACATCCTGTACTCAACGGATAATTGTCATATCTTCATTTAAAGTAACTTAAGAAACTTGAGTATAAAGTTTATTCAGACCACCCAACGTATTAAATTCAGTTGATGACAATCAGAGAACATGAATCCAACCATTAGAGGCATAATCCCATCATACTATCAAAAGCTGCATAAACGATATACCTAATAGAATATTCTTGAAAGATAGTTAACATGTAAATGAGAAGCTAGGAATCATTGTGTCTTGTACTCTTTTTTGAATTTCCATCTTAAGGTAATCACAAGAATATTCTCATATACATCCTTTATCCTGCATTAAGCTTTGTTCAGGAAAAGATGCATAAATCCACAAGCTTCCCTTCTAACTATTTCATCCTACTTTGCCACAGAACCTTCCCAGCAAAACTTCTAATGTCATGAAAAATAACCCACCCATCAGTCACCTGCAGCCAAAGGCTTCGCAATGCCTCTGTGTACTGATTGTGTTAGCAAACAATAAATTATTATAGAAAGTTGTGATCATTTTTCAAGGATCTTAATACAGAAGGAACTTATAGGCACGGACATCAAATATTTCAAATTAGACCAATAAATTATTATATAAATTTGAAGAGAAGTGTATCCATGGGCTTCTCACCACTTCAAGGTCAAGGTCATCCAGCACATGATCAAAGTTCTTTGATGAGTTATGTTTCCTTGTAGCCTTTCGTGGAGAAGAGCATCCATATTGAAACATCCTATTCTTGCAAAAAGGACATCACTCAGATAGTGCCTTAACCATGCCTTTTATATTTAGACATTAGAGTCTCCACTTTAATAGCAAAATATCAACTTAGCTGTAAAACTCATATCTAGCTATAAAACTCAAATCTACCTTAAGTTTAAGTTACACTTGCAGTGCTGGGAAAGGATGCATTTCATGATAAATTCAAATTAATAACCAAACACCTGAGTCAGGTTTGATTAAAATCTAAAACAGAATTAATTGGGAACCAAGATTCACCAAATTCCTAGAAGCACATGTGGAAGTAAAATCCATATTCTTATTAGGGATCAAAATTCATCAAGTCTCCAGAAGCATAAGTGAAAGTAAAATCCATAAAAGATAGCAAAACCAAGTACTAACACACCGTATAGGTGGAAATATTAATTACAAGTTCATGCAGCATTAAAAACTGAAAAAGGATCAAATTAATAAATAAACAACTGTAAGTCAAACATAATTCTCTAACCATTTCTCGTGGACAACTTAAAAATATTTTATGAACCAAATGAGCCAGAAGATCTATTTTAAGCACCATCGCATCACCAGGTCCAGGTATGTCAAAAATTTCGTATTTCATATGCTATTTTTTGTAATCAGTTCAAGTAACTATTGCTCAATTAAAAGCAACTCAACATTCTTATAGGATATTTTCCTTTTCAACGTGCACTTAAATTTTCTTGGAGGAACATCCTATTAGCTACTGTGAATCTGTGATTCAGAAGTGACATTGGATAGTGTGTAATACAAGCAGCAGCATGTTATATATATATATATCTCAAAACAATATAGGATTGTGTTGAGGATCTGGTTAAGAATCCAACAAACCCTATCCACCCTTAGCTTGATCCTCAAGGTATGAAGTTTCTTCGATAAGTTAGCGAATTGCACAAGGAATTTGATTAATGTGGAGGCTTAGGGATTTTAATTCAAATCTAGGGATTATTCTATATTAGAATTGGATAATTTAAGGTTTTAGAGAAAAACCTAAATTCAAGTAAAGATTTGGTTTAATCAAACTCTCAGAATGAAAAACATAATAGAAAAATACTATTCAGGCAGACTGTTCACCGACAATGTTCACGCCATGTGTCATATGCCATTCTTGCCAATTTCCTAATGAACTCATAAGCCCAAACAACTTCCATCATTACCTCGCCTATGTCCATCTCATTGGTTTCTTCTAGTTGTCTCGAAATTGGGGTCTTAACAAATTGCAAACAAAATTTGGTTTCATAAGTCAAGAAAGTGTTAAAGTCGGTTTTCGTTTGTGGAAAATATGTTGCTAGAACTACTTTCAGTAACTAAATTTAAAAATAATTAAAACTAAGAGAAAAATGTGTGTCTAGTTACCTTTCGGGTCGTTCTGGTGAATGAATTGGTGTTTGTGTCCCCACCTTGCCCAAACCTGAATGGCAAGAAAGTGCACTAAGTGGCAGGTGCCGATTTAACCCTCAAAAATAAAATAAAATACACTCACCATATTGACATAAAAAAGTACTTCATTGAATTCTTTCAGCACAAAATAAAAGGAATCACCACATGAATGAATGTAGTTGCGATAAGATTGTAATAGTAGGATGCATTGGAAGTAAGTGATTTAATGAGAGGAGTGAAAGATGTGAGGTGATGAAAGAGCTGACGTTACAAAATCAGTTAAAGGTTTTTAATAACTGGTCAGTCTCATAGCTATTTTCCTAGTGCTCTTCACAAATTTCTTGACCATTTAAAAGTTTATCCAGTTTTCCTCCTATCAATTTTCCCTTCTACTTCAGAAGACAATTTCAGAGGAACGCTGATCTTCTTAATACTGGTGCAAAATGGTCAGTGGACTGAGTTGATCGATAAGGTAAGCTCATTTTCTCCATTAAAAAGAATGTGACAATGAGTTCAAGTATGAAATATTCCTTCAACTTCTAAACTAGCAATTTAATACCTTCAACTGAAAATGCAACATGAGCTTCATGTACAGGACTACCTTCCAAATTGCCACTTGGTCCATCATCAGCAAGCAAATCAAAAACGGATATCTCTGAGAAATGAGATTGTAAGGTGACATTGAAGAAACTACAATATTAAGACACTTTTCATAATAACCAGCAATGACAAGAATAGCTGCATTATAGTAGAATAGAAGTCCATCCAGTGGAGCTCCACTAATGAAAGTGCTCCAAAAAGGAATGTCTCTAGCCAAAGCCCGCCAAGAGATGCCTATAGTGTAAGAAAGTTTAGAACTTCTACATAGTAAACATTTGATACTTACGCTGGTCACTGGTGGTTTTCCTGAGATATGAATTATAACTGCTTCCATTGAAGGTGTTGTTCTGATTATCAGGAGCAGTAAATTTAAAACTGAGGAAATAGAAACATGAGTTCACAAGGTTAAAACTTAAAACACCCCTAGTCAAAATTAATCAAATACACCAGCATATACGAGAGAGATAACCAAGCATGCAATGCAAACTGAAAGTCGAAACCCAACACACACTTTTTTTGGGATATAGTCTCCGCTTGGTAGCCCGATGACGTTCCTGCGTCAGAAAAATAGTAACAAACATCTAGTCTCTGCATTAAAGCAACAATTCATAGTTGAGAAATGGACTCAAACATTACCTGCTTCCTCATACTTGACAGAATCTGCAAAAGCTTCTGTGCTGGTAAAGATTTTTGGAGGATCATTTGGGATAGAATACTTCACTGTAGAAGCATTGATCTTTAGATCTTCTGTTCTTTACGGTTGTATTTTTACAGAGCACATGAACAACATGCAGAAAAACAAAAAGACATGCATTATGCCCCATGGCACCAGAAACATTCAGATAGTGAGAAACATGTTCACATGTTTGGACTCGTTTTCCTACTGGCCAGAATTAAAGATTTACCATTGGGGCAAACACACTTGTGTTCTTCAGCAGTTGTTGACAAGTTTAGCAAACTGAGGACATCCAGTGATCGGTGTTCTCTAGGATCAGCATAGCTGTCTAACACAGAAGTCTGCTGCTGCTGTCGTTTCCTTTGTTCAAAGTATTGCTTTTGCCTTGAGTTTTTTTCACAACACAAACACATTGCATTTGCATATCCAGTAACAATAAACCAATAACAATTTAATACTGTTTTCAGAAAGCAGAATTTGAAGAACAATAAATTCATTAACAGCTAATCAAATTAACATCTCACTGTCATGACAACAAATCCATGATAAATAAACAGATTAAAATTATATTGCAATTACCTCTTCTGTGTAGACTTCCGTGACTGAAGTAATTTTTTTTCCCAAAGAGATCATGCACAAAAATTTATGAAGAAGAAATTATAAATTATAAATTATAGCTTCACGATTCACATATAAATTATGAAATTGCATGAATATCAAACTTACAGTAGTCACTTTCCGCCTCGATCCTCCCATCCATTGCAACATTTTTCCTGCACCAATTGATTGAAGTAAACGAAATCTTATAATTGAAAAAATAAAAAAGAGGTAATTCAATCCTAATGTAGAAAAAAAAAATCTGATAAAAATTACAGAGAAAATTTAAAAGTTCAAAATAAAGACTCTAAAAAAACCTTTTGAATTTGATATCAGGTTAGGATTACAGAGTTGGTTTGTAAATTTCGAACAACAAAAATGACAACCGTTTGCGTCGTTTTCGACGATATAGATTTATTTGCAGCGACAATTTCTTACTCGGTTCTTTGCTTTCCCGCGAATTATTAATTTGTTTTAGATTCAGACTCAAGTTTAGCGTATTTACTTTGAAGTCCCTAATTTTTATGTATTTACGGTTATGCCCATCCATCCACCGGACGTAGGGGTGGGCATCGGATCGGATCCGATCCGATTATCAAATCCGATCGAATTGAGTTGGTCCGGTTCGACGAATTTCGGATCGGATTTTATCCGATCCGATCCGATCCGCTCGATTTTTTTTTAATTTTATTTAATATGCAAAACGACGTCGTTTTGGAGTATTTAAACGACGTCGTTTTGCTAAATTAATTAGGGTTCATTTAGGTCTTCTGATACGAGTCTTCTTCACTTCATCATTTCACAGTTTTCACTTTTCACTCTTTAGCCTTTTCGGTCTTCCTTTACTCTTCATTGGATCGGTCTTCCTTTACTCTTCAGTGAATCAGACAATCAATTACCTTCTTCATTGCTTTGAATCTGATTTTTTTGTTTCATCTTCATTGGATCATTCATCATCGGCCATCGCTCTGATTCAAGAAAGTAAGTTACCTTCTTCATTTTCAAAATTAGGGATTTGACTTGTTATAGTGTTAATTGCAACAAATGATGTTAAGAATAATTGCGACAAAATTAGGGATTACCTTCTTCATTTTTTCCTCTTTTGGACGAGATTCTGAAATTTCTTTAGGAATGATGAAATTTCTTTAGGACTGATTCATTGATTCTGAAATAAGCTGCTAAATCATGGTATGCTTGTATTATTCTTCATGTTTTCTCATTTGGGTAAATTTTATTTTCTAAAAAAAAAATATTGTTTGCATTGTTTATTGAATTTGAGCATATGGGTATGTTGATTACTTGTGAATATGATTCGATGAAAATAGATTTGAAGTTGAAAGATTTTGAATCTTGTGTTTTGTTTGCAATACATGTATTTGACAGGACCATAATTTAAGGTTTTGAATCCCATAATATTTGGAATGATATATGATCCTAATTGCCAGCAAAGTAATAGCACAAATAAGAAAACATAAACAGAATCGACAAACTTTTAAAACTAATAATGAGAGACAAATGGCTTATGTCACCCGTACAAGCCTCATGTTAAATTCAGTTTGCACATCTTTAAATTGTTGTTTCATTGTTTTCACAATAGGTGCATTGCGGCAAGTTTTTGTTGGGGTTGGTGCTCAGAGCGCCAATCCGGACCGTATTTATGTTTGATTCATGAATACGAACATCCCCTTATTCCATAATATTACTTATTTATGGTTGCACCTCTTGTTCTTATATACGTATTCGATATGATTACGATTAGATTGAAACTAAATGTGGTTAGTGATATGTATATATTAGACAAAGGCCCGATAATATATAATGCAGTACACAGTTACAAAGTTAGTTTGTAATTGACATTAGGAAGTGTCACTGCTATATGAATATTATCAAACATAGTTCCTGGTCAAGATTTGCTAACACGGGTCGGTTAGTCAAATCCGTTGAGACCAGTACATGTCGTATATCGAGACTTGGTCCGATGGTTTATCCCAATGAACCATGAGTCTAGGGAGACTCGTATAGACGTGTAGGTGTTTATAGTGGATAAACATTGAACGGCTCACCGAAGATTCTTAATGGATGGTACACCAACGTCAATAAGAATCTTCTCGGGTTGAGTAGCATAGTGGTCCTTCGACTTGAGACACCACTGTGGATGTATGAGACATCCTCCACACTTAGATAGCAGTCACGTCACCGATCTATTTAGATCAGACCTCCGCCTGTTCGTTGGGTGTGGATCGATCCTCAGGATATCCTGTGTGTGTCAAGATAGGATCCGTCAGTTCTGTGTACAGAGCAAAGGTAGTCCATATATTATTAGCAGTCTGTTAAATCTGTGGCCACAGTATACATCGGAAGTAAGTTCCGAGTGTTATTTAAAGATTGTTAATAGATACGTCGACGAGATAATACCTATAGAGATTTGACGTTTACATCTATATCTCTGGGATTATCTGGATACCTGTGACGGAGAGATTATACGTATGCAATGACCTCGACCTGTATGATTCAGCTAGTTTATCCGTGATCGTCATAATCTACGGGTGGATAGATTATGGACACGAAATTGGATTTTGTGACGGATATACCTGAATCTAGAGAGTCTCAATAATGAAACATACCCGTAGAGCACTAGACCAACATTTATGAATAATGATGATTATTTATAAATCGTTTAATCGTTAAACGAAAAATACATGCGAATGGGCCGAACCGTCATTTCCTAATTAATGTGTATTTGTATTTAATATATGATATTATTAAATACACATTAATAAATAGTCAAATAAAGGTATTTGACATATATCATCAATATATGTATTTGAGATATTTAAAGTAAATATAATACATATATTTGATATATTTGTATTTAATTAATTATTTAATTATTTAATTGTTAAATGATTAATATAATTAAAATATAAATATATCACCAAATGATAAAGTTAGGAAATGATTATGAGTGTAAATGTTTGACTTTACATTAAAGGAAAAGGTTGTCAAATTGATTTTGACTTCTTAAGATATTTGTTGAAAATTGTTTGAAAAATGAAAATATCTTTTTCCTTTATTTCTTGCTAATTTCGGCCATACACTTAAATATAAGAGTTATATTATTCTTAGTTGCATTTGTTGACTTAATTAAATATCTAATAAAGTGTTATTAAGATATTTGTGCAAGTTGACTAAATATAAAGTTAAATGAAATTGAAATGAAATTTGGTATATATGTATACACAATTTCGGCCAAGGGCATTTTTTGTCCTAAGTATAAATTGTTTTCATTTCACTTTCATTTGATAACCTAATTCACTTTGACATAAACTCCATTGATGAAAAACAAAGGAAGCTTGTGAGAAAGAAAGAAGAAATCAAAGAAAGCTTGGTTTTTAGTAAGTTTCTTCAACTTACTATTAGAGAGGAAAATATTCCTTAGGATCTAGGCTTTAACATATGATGTTCTTTGGTTATTTCTTTCTTTATTCTTTGTGTTTTTGATGATGGAATTTTTGGTGAAAGTATAAAGCATGTATGATGAAGGAAGCTTATGGCTATTGTAGTAATAAGTAGGGGTGGGCAAAAAAACCGACCGAACCGAACCAAACTGCAAACCGAACCAAACCGGACCGAATTTACGGTTTTTTCCTAACGGTTCGGTTTGCGGTTCGGATTGGCCCACCCCAAACGGTTTACGGTTCGGTTCAGGACCTAATCCGAACCGCACCTGTTAAACCGAACCGAACCGTTATAATTAAAAAAATATAAATTTTTATAAAAAAATTTGTATTTTTCTTTTAATTTTATTCTATGTTTTCTTTTTATTAGTATGTTAATACTTTTATTCTTAAATTTTTGTTAATATATTTAATTGTTAATACTTTTATTCTTCAATTTATTTGTTTTATGGTAGCATCATTATTCCTGAAAGTAAGATGTTGGATTTGTCTCTTAATTAGAATGATGGTTGTATCATTATTCGAGGTAATTTTTAAAAAATACAAGAATTAATTGTGCCTCATTTTTCAATCCTTTATGGAGTGCATATGTTTAATGGAGTCACAGCTTACACCCTAGCGCTTCATACCATTTGTTGGATAGACTAGTTTTTTTTTTTTTTTTCACTTAAGTGGATGAAATTTTATTTTAAATATAATAATCCGTAAACCGAACCGAACCAATTCGTAAACCGCTGGTTAAAAAAATTTTCAATCCGAACCAAACCATTATTTAATGGTTTGGTTTGAGAGGTAAAAAATCCGAACCGTAAAATATGGTTTGGTTCGGTTTTTAGCAAAAACCGAACCAAACCGAACCGTGCCCACCCCTAGTAATAAGTGTTCTTTTATGGTTTTGGAAACCTTGTTGCTAATCTAGAGTTGTTGACCCACTCTTAGATGACCTAGATTTGATCTTGAGTTGTTTCATTGTGTTGAGACTTTGATTGGATGGAAGAATGATGATTGAAGTAATTGATTTAATGTATTTGGTCTAATTTGTCCAATTTGTGGAAATTGAAAAATTAGGGTTCATAACCAATTCCAAATTTGGGGCTTTTCATATATGTTGTGCATTTGGATGTGTATATGATACATATAAAGTTTCATGTTGATTGGATTACATTTGGATGTGTTTTGAAGCATGAAATGACAAAGTGCACAAATGGCACCCCTTTGGATGCATTCGGCCATGGATGAGAATTTGGGATTTTTGGTGCTTTTGGTGTTTTGCTGTTTTGAACATGCTAAGTTCATCTTAGAAATGATTTAGAATCATTCAAAATTGATTAGATCAATTTCGGACTAAAATGGACAAAATACCAAAGTAAGGGTAATTTGGTAAATTCACCTAAATATGATTTATTGAATTTTATTTCATAATTTGATTATTGGAATATTAAATAAATATGTTTATTTAATTAATCCGAGAAAAAGTTTTGAAATCGGAAAATTTGATTTTCCACCGCTTCCGCTGCGTTACCGGATTCTGCCCCTAAAAACCCCTACAGTTTTCCACCCATAGAGTCTGTCCACCTAGAAAATTAAACAGTAAAAAAATTGAAAGTAAATATTTAGATACAAAGGGAAAGGAAAATCAGTTCCCCTAGAAACTGATTCTCACCTTGTTTAATGCAACGATGAATTCTGTATTCCTCATTTTCAAAAGATTCAATGATTCTATGGTTTGTGGCTCCAAGCCATGCATAATGTCAACAACCAAAATAGCGATGTCACAAAGCCATGCACCCCGTGACCTTAGATTAGTAAAAGACTCAGGAGTATCAATAACCAATAAATCTGGGACCTTCAATGTCGCATCAGCTTTCAATTCCCTAGTTCTCTCACGTATGTTCTCAGCAGGGAAATATGTTGCACCAATCTGTTGTGTAATGCCACCAGCCTCATCTTCATGTACATTAGTACCTCGGATACAGTCTGTTGATTGTTAGTTGTTACAAAATTGTCTTTTTAGTTTTCCATTTATTAAATAGCTGCTTGGAACATTGTATTACATTTATTCATGTAATATATTTAAATAACATTGTACGAATATGTCTAATTGTCTATTTTATTTTTGTTGTAGATGAGTGGGTTTGAAAGTTCACCCAACAATAGTGGGTCGGAATCAGATTCATTTGATGTACAATTAAGAGAAACAAGGAAACATAAAAGAAAATTTCCATCAAACTCCGAGAGACCGCCATTGTCAAAAAAACATGATTCATCGCCATCAATCGCATCATTAGCAAATAAAATAAGAAATAGAAGATCTGAAGTGTGGAAAGTTTTTCCGCATGTGTGAAGATGATCTGGATAGGGCTGAATGTATATATTGTCAGAAGACTTATTCTTGTAGTGCGAAAGATCGGTCAACAACCAACTTGAAGAGGCATATGGAGGCCTGCAAATCATATTTGGCTTATTGGGACGCACAAGGTGTTTTGGTTGGGGTTGGTGAAGAGGGAGGCACAAGTGGAAATCTCTCCGTGAGAGACGGTCATTTCAATCAAGCAGCGTGTCGGAAAGCAGTTGTGAAAATGATCATTGTTGACGAGCTACCATTTAGTTTTATAGAGAAAGAGGGTTTTCGACATTTCTGTAGTGTTATCGTCCCTCGTTTTGATGTCACATCTCGTATGACTATAACTAGAGATATCCTACAGTTGTTTGCTGATAAAAAAAGTGATGTTGAAGAGTATTTTATCTGCGGGTTATCAGAGAGTTAGTTTGACCACCGACATATGGACGTCAATTCAAAACATTAATTACATGGTTATCACTGGACATTTTATAGACAATGATTGGCAGTTGCATCGGCGAATCCTTAGCTTCTGTCCAATTAACAATCACAAATTGGAAGGTTAATAGAGTCTTGTTTACAGCACTGGGGTATTGAGAGAATTTTTACTATAACTGTGGATAATGTCAGTGCCAATGTCGTAGCCATCCAACAGTTGGTAAGGAAGATGAGGACGTGGAGGGGAGATGCATTGGTGTTTAATGGAGAGTATGTGCATATGCGGTGTTGTGCTCACATATTAAACTTATTTGTGTCTGATGGTTTGAAATAATTGGATGACAGCATTATAGCAATTCGAAATGCTATTAAGTATGTGAGATCTTCTCCAACAAGATTGGAAGCATTGAAATCGGTGGTAGCACGTGAGAGGATTGAGAGCAAGGGCAATGTCATCTTAGATGTTCCTACTAGGTGGAATTCCACCTACTTAATGTTGAATGTTGCATTAGACTTTGAGAAGGCCTTTGATCGAACGATTGATGATGATGGTCACTATGCTCCATATTTTAGAGATGATGAAAATGGGAGCAAAAGGATTGGGCCTCTTACAGATATAGATTGGGAGAAAGCTCAATACTTTGATTATTTTTTGGAGATTTTTTATGATGCAACGAATATGTTCAGTACTTCATCCACTGTCACATCTTGTTTCACCTACAATGAGATTTGCAAGATTCATACAAGTTTGAAAAACCTGGCGCGTAATGAACATCCTCTTTTGCATGACATGGCCTTATCTATGAAGATGAAGTTTGATAAATATTGGGAGACCACTGCCAAAATCAATAAATTATTGATTGTAGTATTATTCTTGATCCACGACGTAAGATGACATTTGCCTATGTTTGCTTTGGTATACTTTTTGATAATGATGATGTGAAGATAGAGGAAATGAGAAAGTCTACTATAGATTTATTGAAAAGATTATACGATATGTATAATGATTGGTATGGCACAAATGGGTTGTTTGTTGACGGTTATGGATCAATGGCTGAGGGTGTAACTGGTGTTGGTGGAGATGGGTCTAGTGCTGGTATGACACAATCTCAGTCGTTTGTTAGACCGCGAGCATAAGATAGAGTGCGTAAGCGTAATACAAACGTGCAACCTGATGATCCATTTCAAGTTTTTCAGACTAGTCATGCAATGCATCAAGAGGATAATACTGAGGTTGAAATGTATTTGATGGAACCCTATGAGACTAGTCGTGACCCTAGCTTTAGTGTTCTGATGTGGTGGAAAACAAATACTGGTAAGTATCCAATTTTGGCTAGGATTGCTCTTGATATTTTTGCAATGCCGGTATCGACAGTGGCATCTGAATCGGTATTTAGTACGGGTGGTCGTGTTCTTGATAGTTTTCGTAGCTCATTAACTTCTGTTATGGTCAAGGCTCTAATATGCTCTCAAAATTGGACACGGAATAGGCTTACAATTGACAAAACCAATGAAGTGGAAGCCATGTTATAGGAGACATAGTACTACGAAAAGCTTGAGGAAGGTAAAAAAAAAAATTATTAATTAGTTTTTTAATTTTTATAGTGAATACCATAAAATGCAAACTTACTAACTGTGAATAATTTTTTTTTTTTTGTATTTTATTTGAAGAATATCACAAGTTACAATCTGAATCACAATCACTGGATCATGTTGTTGGCAACAGAGTTTGAGTCCAATTATCTTGAAGGTACAATTTTGACAAAGTTTTATTTTTCTTTGATTATTTATCTGAATAACAATCTCATTGAAGATGATCACAGTACTTGTTTACAAATATTTACTAGCTTAAAAAATGGGGGAGCTTAAGGAAGTAAGACTTTAGTAGAAAAGAAACAGTTTGTTCATTTATTTCCTGTTTTTACGATATGATGGTGCAGAATAATAGAATTTCTGGATTTTGTAAATATGATGGTGTCTTTATGATATGATGGTGCCATTGCCTTCTGAAGTAGCTTACTTGGTTAGTTTTCAAGACTCCAATTGGATACAGGATCAATGAGGAGTAATAATATTAGAATAGAAAAGTTTTAAGCTGCTTAAGAAATTAGCTTAAAACTTCATTATCAATATAATAGATTAATAGGTAGCAGCAATAGAATGGATAATTGATTATGCAAAGTTCATTATTTTGTAATTGGATCCATACATGGGTATTGAATTTGAACTTGCTTGTAGAAGTGGTTATATTTTATATTTCATAAATATTGTTTATTAATTTTCATCTTTTGCAGGCCTGATGTTGGTGTGCTGCTGCCGTGCTGGAAGTGGAAGGCACTGTGGATACTGGATAGTATTGTGGATTGATATTGTGGTCATGTTGTTATTGTTGTGTGTACTGTCACTACTGTGTAGTGAAAATTTTGGCTTTTGTTGATCTTGGGGTCATGTTGTTATTGTTGTGTGTACTGTCACTACTGTTTTGTTGATCTTGTGGTCATGTTGTTATTGTTATTGTTGTGTGTACTGTCAAAACCAGATTATGCTTGCAGTTTGTGGTCATGTTGTCTTGTTGTTTATATTATGTATGGATTTCGGATCGGACCAATCCGATCCGAAATAATTCGAATCGGATCGAACCAATCTGATACGAAATAGGATGATTTCGGATCATATTGGTCCGATCCGATCCAAATTTGAATCGGATCGAATCAATTCGATAAAATGATCCGGTCCGATCGAATCAAACATCTCAGCGCATTACGGATCGGATCTTATTCGGATTCGATTCGATCCGATCCGAATCCGATAATGCCAGGGCTAACTGGACATATGTGTTATTAAAGTGAAATTTCACTTCAAAAGAGAAAAAACTTGAAATTTCAACGCTATTTTTTTTTATATAAATTTATTAAAAAACTTATTTCACGTCACTTTTTTTTAAAAGATAATAAAATATTCATTAATAAAACACCACCAAGATGTAAATATGCAATCATTTTAGCTCGATTACAAACTTATGAGATCTTAAGACTCGAATCTAATTAGAACGAAACCTAACAATACGAAATCACATATCGCGCATTCCCCAAAATTGTTCGGATAGGAAGTTGTATTCACACTGAAATCTACTAAAAAGGCTGGAGGATTTTACGGATTCGCCTGAATGTCTCACATGCTAGTGTTGGTGAATACAGATTCCGGAATAATTACAGAAAATACGTAAAATACATACATAAACTTTTACAACAGTGAATATGCAATCTGTTACAATAAAAATAAATGAGTGTATAAAAAAGTTTTAAAACTCAGTCTTCACTTCCAAAGATAGATCTACCATCTTCTTGACACAGATCTTCTAGCGGCTGATGAAAAGCCAACTTCATCATTGCAAAATAAAAATAAAACCCAACACAAGGTTGGAAATCTACCACCACAAATAGGTGGAGTCACAGATCTATGAAAATCTGGATACTAGAAGAAAAAAAAGATCGAAAATGGGGGAAAAAGAATGGAAAAAAAATAAAAAATAAAGAAAGAGGAAAGAGGACAAATGAGATCGGGAAGAGAGGGAGAAGGTAAGGTTAGGGTAGACCCGACCAAAGTTCCGGTTCCGGTTCCAACCTGTTCCGATTCCGGAACCGAAACTATATTTTACCGGTTCGGTTAGGGTTCTAACCCTAACCGAACCAGTTGGAACCACTGGAGTCAAACGGTTCTAACGGTTCCAACCGGAACCGTAAGGTTCTGGTTGGAATCGAGTTTGAACTATAGGGTTCCAACCCTTTCCCCAACGGCTAGTAACCGTTGGGTTGTGGGCAGGGAGACGTATATATACTATAAAAAAAATTGGATTTCCCAAATTACCCCTAATAACAGTAATAAAATAGTGAATTTTAGAGGCATTTTAGGTATCACAAAATATTCTAAAAATGTATAAATAAGGGTCATTTTTCATTATTTCAACACACAAACTTCACAATTCTCAATTCTCTTAATTCCTACAATTCTCTCATCTACAATTACAATTTATCATTCTCAATTATCTAATTCATTAAAATTTCTTAAACAACAAATGACAAGCTCATTTGAGAACACAATGTCAAATATGCCAACCCAAGAAAGCGGTCCTAGTATCGGTTCACGAAGAAGAGAAGTTAAGTCTCGTTCCTCGGATGTTTTTAAAATTCATTTTCATTTAATCAATACTACAAATGAATGTTCAAGAGCAGTATGCAACCATTGTGGGGTTTCTTACAAATTTACTAGTAGATACGGCAATATGATCAAGCACCTGGAAAGACATCATGTCGTTGAGCTTGGACTTGATACGACACAAACTCAAATGGCCAGGTACGCATCATCTAGTAGAGGTACGAGTTCTTTAAATTTATTTAAATATTCTGATGCTAAAAATAGAGATTGCTAAATTAACTTGTATGACACATCTTTCTTTAAGTTTTGGTGAAAAACTTATTTTTACTAATTACGTTCAAAATGCTTTAAATCCCGCTGCTTGTAGAATGACTCGAAATACAACAAAACGTCAAATTTTTAAATTATACAAAAGATGATAAAATTATTTTAAATAAAACATTTAGAGATATTAAAGGTTGTTTTTCTATTTGTTCTGATATTTAGAGTGACCATTGGCGAACACATTCATACATGTGTGTAACTTGTCATTGGATTGATGCATCATGGAACATGCAAAAACGACTTATTGCCTTTAGAGTTTTTGATGAACAACATACTGCACAAAATATTTATAGAATGATGAAAGTAATTTTTGATGAATATGGTTTATTAGGTTAAATTTTAACAATTAAATTTGATAATGCATCTGCAAATACTGCATCAATCAATGATTTAATAGAAATATGCGAATCAAACTTATGAGGTCGATTTTTTCATGTTCGTTGCACATGTCATGTCCTTAATTTATGTGTTCAAGATGGTTTGGAAAAATTATCACCTTTCATTGATCCTATTAAGAAAGCACTTAATTGTATTTGGTCATATTCTCAAGTTATGAGAGAATGAGCCAAGTTTTGTAAATTAAATGGTATTAAACTGATAAAATTTTCACGAGATGTTCCAACACGTTGGAATTCAACTTATTTTCTTTTATGTCAAGTTTTGCAATACAAAGATGCATTATGTAATTTTTTTCTCAACTTGTTCAACATATCACACTTTTTCCTAGTCAATGGGAAATTTGTGATAAAATTTTAGAAATTTTAAAAGTTTTTAATGATGCTATAAATATTTTTGGCGGATTTTATTATCATACATCACATTTATTTATTCTTGAAAGTTTGAATATTGTTGGTACTCTCGATGAACATGTTGAAAGTCTTTATCCTAATGATATTGTTTTGTTTGAAGCTAATAATGTTATGAAACGAAAATGGTTGCATTATTTTAGAGATATTCATTTACTTTATCTTATTGCTGCTATTTTTTATCCTAAATTTAAATTAGAAGGTTTGAATAGTGCTTTACAAGCTTATTATGGATATTTAGGAATATTAGATGAAATTGATATTACAAGAATAATAGCTAAAATAAAATTGATTTAATAGAGTTATTTAATGATTATATTAGAAGATATAACTTGCAATCAGTATGACAATCTAGTAGTAGCGAATCCGTAATGCAAACAAGACTTAACGCATGTGATCGTTGGTTACTACGACGAAATAATAACATAGGGATAACACGACTAAAAACCCGGAATTAGATAATTATTTATCTACAAATTTCGAGTTTTCAACTGAAAGTTTAGTTAGTAAAAATTTTCAAATCCTTGAATGGTGGAACCGACATCAAAATATATATAATGTATTATCAATTATTGCTAAAGAGATATTTGCAGCACCTATTTCTACCGTTGCGGTTGAGTAATCTTCAGCATGAGAGACAATACATTGTAAGTTAGACAGTCTTCATTACATCCAATCACTCTAGAAGCAACAACATGTGTGGATGATTGGACCCGAACTGATCTGAGGCAACAAGAAGATGCCCCCCGATAAATTTGAAGACTTGTTCGACAATGCATCTGCAAGTTCAAGCAGAACTGGAGCTGAAGGATCAACATGCACTGATAATGATGATTGATAATTAAAGAATTGTATAATTACAATGAGGAAATATCTTAAAAATGTAATTGAACTACGTGAGCTTTGATTCCTCTCACCCTGGAGGATACGTAGGTAACTTAAGTTTTTAAAAATTTTAAGTTCAAACTCTTTAATTTAATAATTTTATTTTTAATTTTTTAGACAATAATTTTATTTATAATTTAATGTAATTATGTAAGTTTATTATATAAATTCAAATTCATAATTTTAAATAAAAATAATTTTTCAATCTCAATTTTTTATTTTAAAAAAAGTAAAAAAAAAAAAAATGAATGGAACCGGAACCGAACGGTTCAGTTCCGGTTCTGGTTCCGGTTCCACTTAAGTGTGGAACCGAAATCGAACCAGAATTAACCGGTCCGGTTCCGATTCCACACTCGTTGAACCGGGAACCGTCCGATTCGGTTCCTGTTCAGAACTAAACCGGACCACCGACTAGGTCTAGGTTGGGGTGTTGTGCTACTGCCGACCACATCAGTGGCTGTGGTCGGCGGTTAATGAGGGGGGTGTTTTTGTTGGTTTGGTTTCTGGTTTTTTGAGATGCAGAGAGAATAGAGAGAGAAGATGGAAATATTTCCCGTTACTTGTTCAAAATAAAACATTATCTCTTAATTTGTTTCATATTTAATCCTAAGATTTTTAAGTTTGATATGTATGTAGTCTTTTTTTATTACTCTTTATGCCTTTTCGACTAATAAAAAGTTTGACCTATTTTTTAATATCATTTTTACCCTTATAAAGTAATTAAAAAAATTGTTCACCTAAATAGTAATTTTTTTTTTACTTTTTAAAAAAAGTGTGCAAGTTCAAATATATTTTTAACACTTATATTTTATTTAGACACTGTATTTTGAAATCACTTATTTTTAAATACACACTAAATATTAATCATTATTTGATTTTTTGTCTACAGATTAAACCACTTATGATAGATTAAATCATTTATATTCATATTGTGACTATGCTAAAAAATACAAACTCAATCACTTTTTATCTTGAAAATAAACTTTTGAGGTACTGAAATTTCGCTTTCCTTTATAAATAAAAGTCATCCTTTAGAACTTTTGAGGTACTGAAATTTCTCTTTAGTCAGTATTAGTAACATTCTGATCGTGATTCATGGAAGGAAATTGAGAATAAGATGTCGGAATTTGGGACAATTTAATCCAATAAATAGGGAAGCATAGTCTATGGTAGGGGTGGCAAAACGAATCAACGAATCGAATTTGTATCGAATCCTACGAATCATGATTCGTATTGGATTCGTTTATTAAACGAATCCTAATATCAGGATTCGTATTCGATTCGTTTATTAAACGAATCGAATACGAATATTCGTTTAGTCATGATATTATTTAATATCATAATTTACCATAGTTGATTTACATTAATTCTTCATAAATATATACATATAAAATATGTAATTAATATATTTATTAAAAATACCTCACCAAATATCGAAAATATTATTTTTCTATGATAATTAGCCATAATTTCTTGAATCTTAATTGAAAAATAACAATAACTAGTAAAAGAAAATAATAAAACGAATCATAAACGAATCCATGAGCTTAAATTCGTATTCGATTCGTTTAATAAACGAATCGAACCGAATTAACATATTTATTAAACGAATCCATTTTTTCAAACCCGTATTCGCTTTAAAACGAATCGAATCTAACGAATAAACGAATCCTAACTCAAATTGCCACCCCTAGTCTATGGTTCGGTTGTGGTTCAGCAACCGAATCTTAAATTAGAGAAATCGTACTGTTCGATTCGATTTAAGGCTTGAAATCGTTTTTTTAATAAATTAAATTAAATTGTTATAAAAATAATAATAATAAAATTAAAGATTTACTAAAGAGTAAATAAATTAATTTAAATTGTTATAAATTAATAAAAATGATTTTTGAAATTGAGAGTGTGAGAAGAGAATAAATGATTTTGTGGTTTTGGATAATGAGTTAAAGAGTTATTTATAGTGTTTTTGATTTTTTATGATGTTTAAAATGTCTCCAAAATATAATTATTGAAAGAGATAAATTAGACATTTTAAATTTTTATTATTATGAAAATAAATATTTTTTGACAGTTAACCGTTACGTTAATGGTTGAAACCGTTAATCGTAACAGCTAATAATTTCGAATGGTAACAATTATGGTTCAAACCGAAATTGTAACTGTCGAATCGGTCCAACCGCTCAAGCCGGCTATTAGAAATTGTCTCAACTTTAACCGAACTCGACTGGTTCGGCTACGGTTCACGAGTTGGTTGCATACTCATCGGTTCGATTTACGATTTGTCAACTGTTGACGGCTGATTTTGGTCTCAGGGCAATATGAGAATATTACTCCCGAGACAATCCTCCCTCAATAGTGAATTTGTTTGGTTATGGGGGACCAAAAGAAAATTTAGCAAAAGACAGATAAATGCACCAATCAACAAGGAGATTTAACGTGGTTCGGCGGATCTTGGTCCGACCTACGTCCACGGGCACAAAAAAGATGATACTTTTATTACTCAAATATGCTTCTCAGGTCTCTTCTTTGTTCTTACAAATCAGAGCTTGATGATTCTGATCACTAATTTTTTGATGATGATTTTTACACATACTATGCCCTCCTATTTATAATAACACAGAAATCAGACTTCCTATTTGCATAAGAAATCCTAGTCGAGCTTAGTCTCTTCTTTCCTTGCAAGGATTCCTAGTCTGATTTTCCCTTCTCTTTTCTTATTCCTTTTCGGATTCTGACTTCATTTCCTTGTGAAAGTAGATAACTCGTTTTATCTTATCCGCAAGAATAGGGTGTCGTCACTTTGAACACGTCTCTCCATCTGGTCGGTCTTCATGAGGTCGGTCATGGCAATCTTTTTATGTTGAGAGTGTTTCTGCCGACCTTATAGTGCTCGGTCATCCGAACAAAAGTGGTCGGTCTTTACATGTTGTGGTCGGGTCGGCTTGACGATCTCAACCAGTCAGGGAATTACCCTTCTGTCCTCGTCATGCTGCCTTAAATGTCATAGTGCCTGAAAACACCATCAACATCTGTCCCCTAGTTCTCGGTTCCAACAAGTGTGCAAGTTGGTGCCGGGAACTATATAAAGATGGTGTTTCTGATTTGCTCTGTTGGAGGTCGGTCCGGTGTCGAGAAATGTTTTGTTGCCTCTTTTCAAGCGCTTTGTCTTGAGACACGCAACAGTCACGTCCGCTTAAATGCCTATCAAATCAACTTTAGGGTTTCTTCTAAGTTCGACACTTGTCAATCATCATCCGCCGGGTTCCCGCCAAAAAAGGGAACGAATCGACCGTGTAGAGGCGTCTTCACAGTGGGCTGATTTCAGCCGTCTGTTTAAACTTGGGAGACCTCTTTTGCAGTCGACACCTGGCGTTCATCCGGTTCTTCCCTTAGATCCAACGGTCACGAGCGTATTTGCCATGACTATAAGAAGGCGAGGCTTTCACTGTTCCATCTCTTTTTTCGGCAATTTCTCTTCTTCTTCTTTCCTGAAAACATCTCCGTGATTCGCCCAACTTCGTGTTCTCGAAGTTCAACCGTGGGCTTTTTCTTTTTCTTTGCTGCGAACATAAGGAACGGGCACAACCGTACTGCGCAACCTCCTGATTTTTCCGAGAAGAACAAGTAAGTCCTCTGAACGACCTCTTCCTTTTTTGTGTTTATGAATCTGTGTTTGCTGTTCATTTTTGAGTGTTTGCTAGGGAAAGATTTATGGTTTGCTGAGTTTTGCCTTAGGGCACTTTAGAGACCACCTGTTTAGCTAACATGGAAACCGTGAGTAGTTTCTTTTAGCTATAGACTGACTTCCCCTTCCTTCTTTGTTTTTCTGGGTGTCAGGGATGTCTGACAGCAGTTTCTCCCCTGAAAAGCCTGCTAAAACCTCAACTCCCCCTGCTGAGGAGTTCTCTTCGGGCTCGGGGGCACCTAGTGTAGAAGATCTTGACACTACCCCTACTCCTTCTGAGGTCGAACAAGATTCCTATCATCAGAGGGTTCCTCGGAAGGACCCAGAGGCCGGTGAACTCGGCTCGTCGGCTCTGGATATGAACCGTCCTTCCAAAATAACTGAGGACGACCTCGCCCTTCTTCGACTGCGATATAAAATTCCTATAGATATCGCCCTTGAAGTTCCCGGTCTTATGGATCGCGCTAGCCAACCTGACGAGGGCTCGGTGGCACTTCTTCCTGCCTTCTTTGAGTGTGGGCTGCGGCTGCCGATTCAACCTTATTTCGCTTGGATGTTGGCCGAGATGGAGATCGCCCCCTGTCAGCTGAGTTTAAACAGTTGGAGGATTCTGGCCGGGTTGTATGTAGCTTGGCACCGGGCAGGACTCGACGAGCCTTCCTTTGAAGAGGTGAAGAGGGTATACCGTTTGAAGGCCAACCCAAAGGCTCATCATGGTTGGTACTACCTTTCCGCTTACAATAGTTCGTTAAACGTCGTCCAGAAGCTGCCTGACTCCAATAAGAACTTCAAAGATCTCTGGTTCTGGGCCACTGGGGATTGGGGACGGACCCTGAGGTCGGATGAAGGGGAGATCTTGGTACCAGATATCTTCAGGGCGGGAGGTTAGGAGACCGACCTTTTAGCTTCTCTTTCCTTTATCTTTTCTTTGTTTGGATTCTTACCCTTTTTCTTCTCTTCTTCTTCCTAGCCTGTTGGAGGGATGCTCCCAAAGTTTCCCACCAGGTCCGGCGGCGAGTATTCTGGGCTCGTCGGTATGCCGCTCACTGGACGGAATTGGTTAATGATGCGGCTTTTGTTGAGTCGGGCCTTACCCGAGCTGTCCCTTCGGACGTCACAGGTCGGATAGGTAGATGTCTGCTGGCTGTTTAGTTTGGCTTCCTGTTTCTGTTTCTTTATCGTGTGTTTGATGTCTTTATTATATGCTCGGGTCCTGATTTCCTTTTCCCATTTTTTGTAGGTATGTCAAAGAGGCCTAAGTTTCTTGAGAAGTTGGCTGGCACTATGAAGAAGGCCGGCCATGCTGAAACTGGAACTTCCCGGGCACCGGCTGAATCTGTCGCGGTTGGGAGAGCACCTCAAAGGAAAGTTCAAACGGCTACTCGTGATCCATCTTCTCTCTGTGTGCAGTCACCGGGGTCTGCTCGGTTGGTCAGTCCGCCGAAGCCTCTTAGGAAAATGAGGCGTCAATTTGGGGTTGAGGAGGCTGAGTTGGAGGGGGAGGAGCCTGTGCAGGGCAAGAAGCAGGATGCCCGTCGGGGGAAGAAGTCTTCTGAGGGCTCCTCTAAGAAGCGCAAGGGTTCCGTGATCCTCGGGGTGGATGACTTGGGAGAAGGCATCCGGGAGGCTACTTCCTATTTAGTACCGGCTTTCAATGAGTTGGCCGAGGTGATTCCCCCGGGGGGAGTTTCGAGATATGAGGATATCTCTCCGGAAGGTGTGGTGACCGAGATGAGCTCCCAAATGGCAAAGGTAGTTTTATTCTTTTTTTTTTGATCTCGGTTCTCGGTCTTCCTCATCTCATATCTTGACCTTCTTTGTTTTCGTGCAGGCTACCTACCTCATGGCAAAGAATAAGGACCTTCTTCTGAGTCTGTTGTCCGAGGGTGGTCAGGCTCAGAGACTTCAGAATCGCCTCACAGAAGTGGAGGCTAAACTGGCTGATCGGGAGGAGGTGATAAAGAACCTTGAGTCGACTGCTATTGAGAACTTCAAAACAAACAAAGCTCTCAAGGCCGCTGCTGGGTTGGAGCGAAAACTTGCCGACACTGCCTGGGAGGATTTGAAGGCTGCTCAGTCTGAGATTGGCGTTTTGAAGGCGAATGTGGCCAGTGTTGAAACCAAATTGAAGGCCAATGATGAGCAAATGGCACGGGCTCGGGATGATCTTGAGAGGAAAGAGGCCGAGCTCGAGGAAAGAGAGGCCTATCTTGAGGCCGAGAAGGAGGCCATCCGTCTTGAGGGGGTTGGTGATTGTGCCGATTTGATACCGATGGTGCTGCCAAGTCTGAACATGGACCATATTTATGCGGCCATCAGTTTTTGTAAGGGGGATATTTTTGAGGAGGAGTTCCGGAAATGGCTCCCTCCTCCTTCCGAGGAGGTGATGGATCCTGACCCGATCTCGGTGGTTCCGGCTTCCGGGGCTCCCCAAGAAGGACGACTTGATGTTCCTGCCCCCGGCGAGGACTGTCTTGAGATCCCTCCTCCCGTCCCTGAAGTAGAGGTCTCTCACGCTGCTGAGGTTGAAGCTGCAGTTCCTCCTTCTGAAGTCGAGCCGATCCTTCCGCTGTCTGAGCAAGCTGACGAAGAGATTCCTGCTCCTGTGCGGGCTAAATGAGAAAGGGTAACCCGACCGGGGCCCTATATATACTTTAATTTTTTGTAATAACCTTACAAGTTGTATTTTGGCATGCACATATATACATATATTTCTGTGTATTTCTTATCTCTTTCGCCCTTTTTTTTTTCTTTATGCTTCTTGTTTGTCTGAATATTCTGAGACCTTTCGGGGGTCAACATGAGCCGGAGGGGCATAACCTGGATCCGAGCTGAGAAAGAAACTTGGACCTGGGGGAATGTTACGTCCCCAGTCCTAAGGGCTGACTCGGTGGGACGTATCCCGACCCCGAGCTGAGAAAGGAACTTGGACCTGGGGGAATGTTACGTCCCCAGTCCAAAGGGCTGACTCGGTGGGACGTGCCCCGACCCCGAGCTGAGAAAGGAACTTGGACCTGGGGGAATGTTACGTCCCCAGTCCAAAGGGCTGACTCGGTGGGACGTATCCCGACCCCGAGCTGAGAAAGGAACTTGGACCTGGGGGTATGTTACGTCCCCAGTCCAAAGGGCTGACTCGGTGGGACGTGCCCCGACCCCGAGCTGAGAAAGGAACTTGGACCTGGGGGAATGTTACGTCCTCAGTCCAAAGGGCTGACTCGGTGGGACGTACCCCGACCCCGGCTGAGAAAGGAACTTGGACCTGAGGGAATGTTACGTCCTCAGTCCAAAGGGCTGACTCGGTGGGACGTACCCCGACCCCGGGCTGAGAAAGGAACTTGGACCTGGGGGAATGTTACGTCCCCAGTCCAAAGGGCTGACTCAGTGGGACGTACCCCGACCCCGAGCTGAGAAAGGAACTTGGACCTGGGGGAATGTTACGTCCCCAGTCCAAAGGGCTGACTCGGTGGGACGTAACCCGACCCCGAGCTGAGAAATAAATTTGGACCTGGGGGAATGTTACATCCCCAGTCCAAAGGGCTGACTCGGTGGGACGTAACCCGACCCCGAGCTAGATAACCAAGTGGCCTCGGCGGAACGAAATCCAGCCCCGGGCCGACTATCAAGTGGCCTTGGCGGAACGTAATCCAGCCCCAAGCCGACTATCCCCTGGGACTTATTCAGAAGGGAAGTGAATCAACCTTTGAAGCCCTTCCGAATTTGGCATGGGCGTCCCCCTACCAGACCGGCGGAAAACAAAAACAAGTTTCTGGAAAATAAAAAGGCGGGGGTGACTTAGCACCTATCCCAAAATAAAAAACATTTTGCAAGCATAAACAATAACATGGATGCCTCAAAACAGCGTCCCGTCCGAGGTCTCCAAAACACAATTCTGAATCTTCCAATTCAGTGTCCCGGCGAACCAGGATTCGGATCAGAAGAGCGTTCGAATGGTAAGGGCACATCCTCTACACGTTGGTTCACTGGGGAGCCTGTGTATTGTATGAGGGCTCCTCCTTACCACACTGGAGCAGGCACACGCTACAGGGGCATAACGCATCCCCGTGCTGTGTCTCCCACAGATCCGGATGATGAATGGATCAAAGAGTGTCCGGGATACTAAGGGTATATTCCTCCTTAGGTCCGGTATCACTGGAGCTAGCAATCGTCACGGGGGTGTCATCATCCCCCGTGCTATGCTTTCCCACGGATCCATTACATCGAGTATGCCCCTGAGGACCTGAGCCAAGAGAGATACTTGGTTCTGGGGGAATGTTCTGTCCCCAGTCCAATGAGTATTGACTCGGTGGGACGTAACCCGACCCCGAGCCTAAAACGGCCTCGGCGGAACGAAATCCAGCCCCGAGCCGAATAAACAAACGGCCTCGGCGGAACGAAATCCAGCCCCGAGCCGAATAAACAAACGGCCTCGGCGGAACGGAATCCATCCCCGAGCCGAATAATGAAGAGGCCTCAGCGGAACGTAATCCAGCCCCGAGCGAATAAAAACAAACGACCTCGGCGGAACGAAATCCAGCCCCGAGCCGAATAAACAAACGGCCTCGGCGGAACGGAATCCAGCCCCGAGCCGAATAATGAAGAGGCCTCGGCGGAACGTAATCCAGCCCCGAGCCGATCGAAACATTAAGGGTACATTCCTCCTGCGATGATATTGATTTGGCGACCATGTGCTCTTTGTCTGGCTGTCATGACCTCGTGGTCAATGTATTTGTTTAGATACTCGTTTCGTGCTAGATCTTCCATTTGTTCTCGCAGATCTTTACATCCGTCTGTTGCATGTCCTTTAGAGTTGTGGTGTACGCAATAAGCTTTTTGGTTCCTTTTGTCCGGGGGGAATCTTCTTTGGTCGGGCTCTACTAAGAGGCATTTCCCCTGGACCTCCATGACAATTTGTCCCAGTGGTTTCTTTAGGGGAATGTATGCATCTTCCCCGACCACATGGTTTACTTGGGTCGGCGCCCTTCTCTTTTGGTTGTCCCGGTGCAGTGGTTTGAACTCCTTGTGCTTCGGGGGTGGTCTTCTGGATTCTCTTTCCGTATGGCGGGGGGCGCCTTCTCTTGTGGTTCTTTCTCTAATGGTGCTCCCTTTTCGGGATACTTTCTCCTCGTTCTTTAATAAAACGAATTTTCGGGCCACCTCCAGGGGGGTGGCGTAGTCCGGGGTGTCTTGGATCCTTAGGTGGGTCCATAGCCTCCCGACTTTCAAGGCTCCTTTCAAGCTTTCTAGGCCTCGGGGGATTCGTACCCTCCAACTTCGAGTACCATATTGTGGTATTTTTCAATGAATATCTTTAATGGTTCATCGTCTCCTTGTTTCATAAGCCTTAGTTCTCCAATCGTCTTTCTGGGGACACAAGCCCCCTTGAAGTGTCGTATGAATGACTTTCTCAGCTGTGCGAAGCTGCTGATGCTTCTTGGGGCTAGGCTTCTATACCATAGAATGGCTGGTCCGACTAGAGTTAAGGGGAATACTTTGCAGATGGCGTCCCCTGTTACTCCTTGCACCTCCATTAGTAGGACGAAACCTTCAATGTGGGTTTTGGGATCGGTATGGCTGTGTATGGTGTCATGGTCGGCATGCTGAATCTTTTTGGAAATTTCTCTGACTTTATTTCTTCTGTGAGGGGGGACTCATCTTTGCTGTCCTGGATATCCCCTCTGTTTGTATTGGGGTATACTCCCCATTTGACCAGCTCCTCCCGTCGCCAAGATTTCATGCTGCCGTCTTTGATTCCATGCCGTCTCCTGTGGTTTCTTTTCTTTCTTCTATCTCGGGAATGGTGCTTCTCGAGGTCGGTATATTCTCGTACTTTGTCATTATATTCTTTTCCTCTTCTCCGGATGTTGTGAGGGCTATCGTAGGAGGAGTGTGGTAACGATTTGTCATCTTCTCCCTCTCATGTGTCCTCGGTCTGAGAATCTCTCTGCACTACCACGGATCTCACCCTGTAGGGTTCCCTCCTCCGGGGTCTGTCGTCTTCACTTGTATCGACAATTCTTTTTCCTTCTGCTATGTCGTTCTTCGTCGGCTAGTCCCGGCTTCGAATTTTCCATTGTGTGCTCCTTCTATCCTTTCCAACCGGTCTACTATGGTTTTTAGCAGAGTTTGGCTTTCCTCCATTTCTTTCCTAAGGTTCTCCTCAATCTTTTCCATCCAGTCTTCAGCCGAGCTCCCTGATGGTTGGTGGTTTCCGTCTTCTGCCATTGTCTCACTACGCGAGTTGCTTTTTGTTGAGTTCCCCACAGACGGCGCCAACTGTTGACGGCTGATTTTGGTCTCAGGGCAATATGAGAATATTACTCCCGAGACAATCCTCCCTCAATAGTGAATTTGTTTGGTTATGGGGGACCAAAAGCAAATTTAGCAAAAGACAGATAAATGCACTAATCAACAAGGAGATTTAACGTGGTCCGGCGGATCTTGGTCCGCGCCTACGTCCACGGGCACAAAAAGGATGATACTTTTATTACTCAAATATGCTTCTCAGGTCTCTTCTTTTTCTTTTACAAATCAGAGCTTGATGATTCTGATCACTAATTTTTTGATGATGATTTTTACACATACTATGCCCTCCTATTTATAATAACACACAGAAATCAGACTTCCTATTTGCATAAGAAATCCTAGTCGAGCTTTAGTCTTCTTTCCTTGCAAGGATTCCTAGTCTGATTTTCCTTCTCTATTTTCTTATTCCTTTTCGGATTCTGACTTCATTTCCTTGTGAAAGTAGGATAACTCATTTTATCTTATCCGCAAGAATAGGGTGTCGTCACTTTGAACACGTCTCTCCATCTGGTCGGTCTTCATGAGGTCGGTCATGGCAATCTTTTTATGTTGAGAGTGTTTCTGCCGACCTTATAGTGCTCGGTCATCCGAACCAAAGTGGTCGGTCTTTACATATTGTGGTCGGGTCGGCTTGACGATCTCAACCAGTCAGGGAATTACCCTTTTGTCCTCGTCATGCTGCCTTAAATGTCATAGTGCCTGAAAACCACCATCAACATCAACAATTCGATTACGATTCGATTACGATTCTGAACCGCAACCATTATGGTTGAACCATATACATATCTATCCATAAAACATTCAGTGTCAGATTCCGAATGATTTTTTATTGCTTTAAATGTCGGCAGAATATTTTTATCCCGATTTAATAATATGAGATGTTTTTTTTTTTTTTTTTTTTTTTTTTTTTTTTTTTTTTTTGATGATAATGAAATTGTCCGGATCGCACACTCAACAAAATTATGTAATTGGGGCTTAATAGGAAAAGGCCTAATAAAACCAAAATCTTGGATAGACCAAATACAAAGGCAATCAGTCTAGGGTTAACTTATTTTGCAAATAATTGAATTGAAGGAACGAACTACGGTCTTTTGGTCTTTTCACCTCGTTAACAGTTAACCCTAAAGTAGATCTCTTCCCCTTATATAGGTCTCAACTTCTGCTCCTAATGGTGTGGCCGAGTGTGTGGCTCTGATTCGGGTGACTGAAATTGTACCTTTTCTGGGTTTAAATATTTTTTCTTTATTTCTGGTTTAGTATAGTGTTTGGTAAAATCTGTGCACATAAGCCGATGCTCTGGAATTAATAATTAGAGATGAAGGAAGCATGGTTATGTGCACAGAAATTGATATGGTCTGCATGTCTGCTCCCAATGATCTCTGATTTGGGGGCCTGGTTTATGACCTACATATTTTCCATTCCTTTGCTTTCTTAAGCTATTCTTTTTATATGCTTTTTTTGTTTAATTATTATTATTCATTGTATAATCCTTAATGTGACAAGGATTTATAATAAATAAACTGAGAATCAAATTTTATGTTAATAGGATAATAATATTAATAGGTGTATATTAACTTTAAAAGGTAGATTATTGATTTGTCTTTTTTTTTTTTGAATTCATCTTACATTATTAAATAATTAAAAAAATTATAAATCGAAATCTGGTTTAATTAAATTTTCATTGGGAAGATTTTGATTTATGGGTGAAATTAGAAAGAGAGTTGTCCTAGATATTTTTTTTCCTTTCATCATTTATATTTTTATTGTTGATGGGGTATGCTAAGAATGTTTTTCCTTATAAATTTTTTGTTTCTTCATAAGTTGGTGCAATTTTTAGTTCTGATTTAGAAGAATTGAGTTTTATTTCTGGTGCTGAAAGGGTATTTTGCTGTGAAATATTTTCAGTAGTCTGTAGGTCTTCTATTTATTGGTGTACCTCTCAGGTTATATTCTGTTGTTAAATGGCTAAAAAATATTATATCTTTTGATACCAGATGCTCTTCAACTAACAGTGATGAAGGTGTCATTGATTATTATTTGCTTTTGCATGTCTGTTCCTAATAATCTCTGATTTGGAGGCCTGGTTATGATCTACATATTTTCTTTTCCTATGGATTTGTTATGTTCTTGTATTGCTATTGCTATTGGTTTGTGTTTTGGTATTATATATATAATGTGTGTACTTTTATGTATATTACATCTATAACATGTTATGAACATTAGGATATTAAATCTGTCCACAATAAGCCGATGCTCTGGAATTAATATTAGAGATGAAGGAAGCATGGTTATGTGCACAGAAATTGATGTGGTCTGCATGTCTGCTCCCAATGATCCCTGATTTGGGGGCCTGGTTTATGACCTACATATTTTCATTCCCTTGCTTTCTTAATCTTTTGTTCTGATATGCTTCTTTTTGTTGATTTATTGTGTTTAAGTTATCATCTTTAATTTGACATGCATCTTTGTTAGCATTAATAATCAAGGGTTATAAATAAACTTTAAAACCTTGTGCACTGTTTGGTAGATAGTATTGATTAAGATTATTAACCAGTTTATAAGTATTGCATCAGGAGAATAAGATAGTTTATAAGTTTATCCTATTCTACACCAAACGTTGCATTAACTTATAATATTTAAATAAACTTGTTATATGATAATATACTAGCATTTGGATATGGTGGTTGTTTGAGTTTTAAACTATTAACATGTAATTATTATCTTTATGATGTTGGTGACTATGTAATTATTCTTTCTATAACTCTATAACATATTATGAGGACGATTATTTTTGTTATAGCTTTTCCAAGGAGATTTTAATTAATAAATTATAATTAAAAAAATTCGGGCAAGTTCTTTGAGGTTATGTCAAGGGAGTAATAAGGATTAGAAAAATGAATGTCAAGTTATGTAAAAAAAAAATTGAATCAAAACTTAACTGAGAAGCGTAAATTTTATTTAATAGAATAATAGTAAATTTTGTTCAATAGAATAATAGGTTTATTATCATTTAGAGGTTGATTTACAACGTTTAGAGATTGATTTACCTTTATGTAGAATTCATCTCTGACATTACTAAACAATAAAAAAGTTATAACCACCATAGATCTAGATTTGGTTTGTAAAAAAATTACCATTGATTTCAATTTAAGATATGAGTGGATTTTGATTTATGGGTGATCAACAATGAGAGGAGAAAGGAATTCGAGAGTCTTGGACTATATTTCTCTTTCGTAGATCATTTATTTTTTCAACCTATTTTGGATTTAATGGGTCTAATGGATCTCACAATTTTTAATTTAAATTTAAAAAATTATCGTAGATAGCAAAATGACAGAGCATGATTGGCCTGACTACTTATTCAGCACTGATGTGAGGTGGTGTTGGGATTAAATAATGTATAGATATTGAATTTTTGAATTTTTGTAACAAATTTCAGTCTAACTGAATAGTAAATAGTTTTAAATGGACATATATATAAATTAACTTATAAATAATTTTTTATATTGGACGATAGTGAATTATCATTGTAGAAAATGAGATTTTTTATACTTCCACCAAACCTTTTTTTAAATTACAGAGATGGCTCAAATTGATCATTTGCAGGGGTTGATTAATTTTGTTATATGACCTACACCTTTCAGGTTCTGTTCTGGGGTTAAATATTTTTGTTTATATTCATTTTAATTGTTGATAAAAATTAGGGATGGCAACAATATCTATGTACATTGGATATTTGATTATCTATCAATTGGATTTGGATATTAATTTTTTATCCAATATTCAATTAAAAGTAGAGAAATATGTAGTGTTGTAAATTAAAAAAATCATTGTGAAAATATCTTTATAATATTATTATAAAAATAAATATGGTGATTCGCACCAATAATTTGATATTGGATGTGTTAATTTCATTCAAATCAGTATTGAAAAGCATGTGCAAATGAGCAAAAAAAAAAAAAAATTTGAATCAGCCATCAGAGGTGAAGAAGAATAGGGATGACAATTTATGGAGGAGGGCTACTGGCACACTCTTGTCCCCCTCCCCAAATTACAAAAAACTTTCCCTCTTTACAAATTAATCCCTCATATCCCCAAATCAATACACACACATATATATTAATTTACAAATAACATATATACTCATTTTATTTTATTAATTATTTTTTTAAATTTTGTAATTTTTTTGCTCTTTATATATCTATTGTTTTTTATTTGTTTAATAAATATACAAATTTCTTATTTATTGTTATTTATATTATGTTCATTTATTCATTTAAATTTTTTGATTCTTTATTAATTTATTTATCAATTTTTTTCTTCTACTTATTTAATATATATTTTTTATTTTGTGTTTATTTATTTTATTTTATTTTTATTTAATTCTTTATTAATTTATTTTACATTACTTATGTATAATAAAATATATGTAGCAATAATTTTTCAACATATATAAAAACATAAATTCTAATTTATGTTCTCTCCAAAGTTTCTTCCTGAACAATGAATAAAAATTAAAAAGTGACATATAAAAAAGCCTATCAAAATCGATGAAAATCGTTAAAACCCGTCAAAAATTAAAATTTAATATTTTTATAATTAAATAAAGTAATTTATGACGTAGGCCGCTTTTACTTATTATTTCGGAACTGTTCGACCGATTGATTCTACCAAAAATTAAGGGGAAACAATAAGTGAAAATTAACGCATTTCAGTCGGTGAGAGAAAAAAATATTTAAGGGAAAAAAAGAGAATTTTAAAAGTAAATAAAAGGAAATAGACAATGGGATATTATGGGGAAGAAAATTGAAGAGAGATAATAAATGGGGTAAATAAATAGTGTTAGATAAATTTTTTTTTATTATATGTAAGCAGTGTTAAATAAAATAAAAAGAATAAAATAAATAAATAAATAAATGAATTCAAAATAAATAATAATAAATAAGAAATTTGTAATATTTATTAAACAAATTAAAAAGAATAGATATATAAAGAGCAAAAAAAATATAAATTTAACAAAAATAAATAAATTAATTTATAAAATATAAACAAATTAATTTATGAAATATAAATATTTAATTAATAAAATAATATAAGTATAGTATTTATAAATTAATACATATATATAATTAATTTTGGAGAAAATGATAAAAATATAATTTGAAAAGGGGAGAAAGGAGGGAGGGGGGAGAAATAATTTTCTTTATGGAGTTGGATCCAGGCTGTCATGTCTAGTCACAGGCCATTTTTTACATTTACAGCAAAATCATATTTATCACTAGTTGTTAGCTTTGTTTTGTCGTATCATATTGGACCTTATGTTTCGGATCACCGAATCAAGTTTGTTCATAGGGAAAATTTTGTCGGTGGGATCTAATTCCCAAGTATGCTTGGAATTTTATGAAGTGTGCCAACTTGTGTTAAACATGCATTTTACCGTAAAGTGGGGATTGTAAAAAGCCATATAAGCTCATGCGGGGACTTTAGCAAGTTCTTGTGGCCGTTTATTTAGGGGTTTAATCACTTGTTGAGAGCGGCTCAAGAAATTCCTTGTACATTGGATTTTAGAGGGGTGTGACAACTCAAGCACAAGGATTTTAGTATCACTTGTTTAGTGCCGCATGAGTCTGATTTCTTGCTACTGAAAAATCTAGTCTGTGACACTTAGCACCAACTTAACAATAAGGTGCTTGCAAATGGAGATTACCTTTATCTATTGCTATATGTAGATGACGTGCCGGTGACATGAAAGTCTCAAAGACAAATTAAAACTTGGAATGAAGAATATTGATAATGCAAAGAATATCCAAGGAGAAACACAGTTAGGAACCTTGTCATTGTCTAAATAAGGCTACATTCACAAAATACTAGAGAAATATGAAATTGTTAACTCTAAACCAGTCACAACTCCTTTGGATACATTTGAAGTTATATAAAGAACAAGCACCCTAAACTGATTAGGATTGCTAAATTACCGTATGTAAATGTGGAAGGTAAGCCTAATGTATGTTATGACTTGTTCAAGGTTTGATATAACACATAGAGTTAGTGTTATCAGCCTAATTTATAAGTTGTTAAGCAATGTTGAGGTATTGTCACACGGGAGCTGAATCACTTAGATTAGGGGTGGCGTAAAAGATCGAGCTCGACTTCGGGGGTTTTAACTTTCATGCCTGGGTCGAGCTTAGGCAAAAAAGCCTGAGTCCGACCAAGGTCTGGTAAAATCGATCTTTACCTTGTGAAAATCTTTGTAATGTTATTGTAACTCATTGAATTTGATGAATAAGAAGAATTTGATCATGGTTAGACCGTGGATTTAGGCATCTGCTGAACTATATATGTATCTCTTGTTATATTCCGAGTTATTCTCATATTGCCCTGTATGCTTCTTTGACTTTGATTCTAGCTTATTGTTCTTGTGATTTTAAGGGTTGTTCTTGTTCTTGAGTGTGAGTTAATATGTTCTTATTAAGTTCTTGATCATTTTTCTTCCCCTGACTTTTCTCTGATCCTCTAGAGAAGGGAAGGGTGGAAGCTGTTATAGGGGTCTTCAGACCTTTCTTTCACTCGTTAGTGGGTGTAGATAGGTAGCTTGCAACAAGCCTGGAAGGTAATGAACGGGGGAAGAATGAAGTTCTTACAGGTCTAGGGAACGTTATTTTTCTGGAAAAATCTTTTGTTTTATATTTTGAAGAATGGAGACTGAGGAAATTGTAAACTTGTACGAAGCGCTGGCTATTCGAGATTCAAGTAATAAAAAAGTTCAATTGCCATAGAATTTTGAGGCTGTTGGGGAGGTGATGTTGGGGCTGTGTCTTGCGGGGAAAGTTCTGTCACCAAAACTGATCAATAGAGAGGCTTTTAAACTTACTATGCAAAATGCAAGTTTGGAGTCAATATTGAAATTTCCAACCCACTAAAACAATGGCTCTGTTTGGGAAAATCTGGAGGTGATCCGTCACAATTATCCTGATTTTATATGAGAGACTCTCGAAGTTTTGCTTCAAATGTGGGCCGTTGGAACATGCTTATAGTATACATGGCAAAAAAGCCCGGGCCCGGCCTGGCCCGGCTCAGCCCGGTCCGGGGTGAGAAAAGCCCGGGTCGGGTTTCAAAATGAAGGTCTGGCTCGGGCCCGGCCAGGGCTTAAAATAAAAAATTAAATATTTTAATTTATAAAATATATTTATATTTATATAATAAATTTTTTATATTTATAATTTTTTATAATTAAAAAATCGGGCCCGTGCTTAAAATAAATAATTAAATATTTTTATTTTTTGGAACGTGTGACAATGATACGGGGTGAGATGGAGGGTGCATGAGGGTGGTCGGTTATTGGGTGGTTGGGTATGGGTGGTGAAGTTGAGGGTTCATGTAGGTGTTCGTTGGTAGTGTGGTCGGTCTCGGTGAGTGTGGTTGAGTGTTCATGTGTTGGGTCGGTGTTTGGGTGGTCGGTCACAGATGTTGTAGTTGAGTGGTCAAGTGGTCGGTATGTGTTGGTGTGGTCGGTGTTCGTTGGTGGTCTGGATTGAGCAGGTGGAGGGTCGTGGGCTGTGTAGTTGGGTTGGGTTGTGATCGGGCTGGTTGTATGAGGTCGGTTGGACCGTGGGTTGTCGGCGAGGGGTGGTTGACTTGGATGCACATGGGGTCGGTTGATGTTTGAGTGATTGGCTAGGTGTGGTAATTCAGGCCGTGTATGTGGTTGGTCAGGATTGGTTTGAATGGTAATAGATGAGGATGCCCTGGATTGGTTATGTCCGACAGGACCGATGTGGTCGGTTGGGGTTTGAGTAGTGATGGTAATGTTAGATGGAGGTTGTGGTCGGATATGGTGATTGAGTGGTGCGGAAATTTGCGGGGGTGCAGGGTCGGTATTCTGCATGGGTGACTTCAGTACCGGTAATGTCATGGAACACCATTCAGATATGGTGTGAGGAGTGGCACGAGAAGTGGTCACAGGATAGGTGGCAAAAGGAAAAAGTGTCTCAACGAAGCGGACATGTCGTGAGGTGTAAAGCCGATTGGTGGACGGCTCGAGACATAGATAAGCCCGCTGAGTGAGAGAATATCCGACGAAGACACAGGGAGAGGACCGAGACTCGAGTTTGTGAGATGTGTAAGGACGGAGCCAAGGGTAGCAGAGACAGCCAAAGCTGCGAAGTTTCGAGTACTTCGGTAAATGACCGAAGAGTTTGAGATAAGGAGAGTTTTGGTTTAAGGTTGGTGTAGGCATGCGATTTATGAGATAGACAGCAGTGGATAGTGCAAATGGCCAATATGAGAGAGGCATGGAGGAGTGAGTAAGAAGAGAAAGACCTGTCTCGACGATATGTCGATGACGACGTTCAGAGTACCCATTGTGTTCAGGAGTATGAGGAGGGGAAGTGAGATGGGAGACCCCATGGAATGTTAAGAAGGAAGAGAGGGCTTGGTATTCCCCCCCATTGTCAGAGTAGAGTGATATGATAGGGCGTTGGAAGAATTTTTCGACTAGTGCCTTGAAGCGCACAAAGACATCACGGGTGTCAGATTTTCGTTTTATGGGAAAAAGCCATATGTATTTGGTGAAATGGTCGATAAAGATTATGTAGTATTTGAAGTTATCGAAGGAGTAGACCGGGGAAGTCCATAAATCTGTATATATAACTTCAAGAGGTGCAGATGTAGTGAGAGTAGAGGAAGAGAAGGGTAATTTGTGACTTTTATTGCATTGGCAAGCATTACAATGAAAATTTGAAAGAGAGGAAATAGAAACAGCAGAATTAAATGAAGACAGGATTTGTTTAAAGATGGACGACGAGGGATGCCCGAGCCGATGATGCCACTCAGGTACAGAGGTGCTGACACTTGAAAAGGCGATTGGAGGCGACTGAGTGGGGGAGGTCGGCCATTCGTATACACCATCGTTAGTCCGACCTTGTAACAGAATTGCCCCCGTGCGAAGATCCTTCACATGAAAAGAAGATGGTAAGAACTCAATGGAAGTGTTGTTGGACTTGCAAAATTGAGAAATGGAGATGAGATTACGTTTCATATGGGGAACATATAACACATTAGATAATGTAAATGAGTTAGTTAAAGTATTAAGAGAGGTAGAACCATGGTGGGAAATGGGGAGTGCAGTGCCGTCACCAATCATTATTTCATCCGTGCCGTCATAAGGGTGGTGGAGAGCGAGGTTGTTGAGATCAGTAGTGACATGATGGGAGGCTCCACTGTCGAGAAGCCAGGCAGGGTTGGTTGAAGGGTGGGTGGTAACATTTGCTTGATATTTCCAGGGATTGGTCGGGCGAGGGCTGGGCGAGTTGGTCGGCCTGGTTGGGGGTTGCGCACCTGGGAAGTTTTGGCGGAAGAGAGGGCATTGAGAGACCACATGGCCTTGGTTGCGGCACCATTGGCACCGACCAAGAAAGGGTCGAGGAGGAGGTCGGTCGGTTCTGGTGTTTGTGGTAGAGTTTCTGGGGAGTTGGGGGTTGGTGGTGGGTGAAAACCGACCAGTCTGGGCAGTGTTGTTAGGATGAGGTCGGTAGTAGGTGCGAACATGGTGGGATGTGCGGAAGCCGGGTGGGAAAGGGAGCTGGTCCTGTTGCGGATAGATAGCTCCTTGTTGATGAGTTTTTCATGGAGTTCATCAAAGAGAATAGTGGAATCACGGCCATTGACAGAGTCGATGATGGACTGATAGTTATCGTCAAGGCCGTCAAGTACTTTTTCAATTAGATCTTCATGGTCAAGAGGTTTACCAAGGGCGGCAAGTTGATCGGCTGTGGTTTTGATGAATTGCATGTATTCGGTAATGGTTTTAGGGCCTTTGGTGATGTGTTTAAGATGATCTTTGAGTTGTTTGATGTGACCCCGAGATGGACGGGCATAGGTGTTGGCTAGTGTTTGCCAGGCTTCATAGGTGGTGGTGGATTGGGTGATGAGAGGGACTAGCGATGGTGATAGGGTGCCGACCAGAGCTGCAAAGATCAGTTTGTCTTGGCGTAGCCAAGTATGATATTCGGGATTTGGTGAAGTGACATTATTGGTGGTGACGGTACGTTGTGGGGTTTGATGATTTTCATCAATGTGTTTTTGTAAATCGTAGCCGATGAGAATGGCTTCAATTTGGGTTTTCCAGGAGAGATAATTTGTTGATGTGAGTTTGATTGAGTTGTGGATGGCAACTATGATCAAAGGTTTTGTAGGTTCTTGGGTGTTGGGGATGACATTTTGGGTACCGTCGGAGGCCATTGGAACGGAGGTTGGAGATTGTGTAGAAAAAAAATTAGAGAAGGGATCTGGGCTCTGATACCATGCTGAAATGAAGAAGACAAGTTGAAGAAGAATATATTCTCTCTTATTATTTACAATGACATTTAGTACTATAAATACACAATGATTGAAATTTGAATAGGAAAGAGATTAACTACTAGATAAAAGATATAATTACAAAGGATTCAAAAAAGATATTCCTTGATTTTCTCCCTTCAATTATCTTGATTATGGAATCTTATCATTTATAATATATATATATATATATATAATAATTTTTTATAATAAAAAAATCGGGCCCGAGCCAATTTTTTTTTGGCCGGGCTCGGGCCGGGCTTGGCCTTTGCCATCCCTAGCCCATAGAGAATGCTTACAGGAATGAGACTTAGGGATAGGAAGAGAGGGCTAGAAGACAAGCTTAAATTTAGATTTGGGGCGTGGATGTGAGCTAATCCGGGTGGAGATAGTTCCAAGAATGTAAAGAACAAGGAATGCTACTCAAAGGTCAGTAATTTGGGTAAAGAACCACAAATTGTCTCTAGGGAAGCATCGAGTAACCAAGACAACTTTACTCTTCAAAATCCAATCACTTCAAATCACCAACAAACCTCAATCCAGAACAATTTCCCTCCCACCCACGACTAAACACCTAAAATTCCCATCATCTTCCGTCGAGACCAATGATACTCACATTAAGGAGGGTAATTCCCAACACATACAAAAGGGCGTCCAACACCAAGGATGATCAACCATCTTTATTGTAGCGAGAACCTTTTGGCAGTGAAGATGAGCAAAACCATTTACCGATAACCCAATACCAGAGTGAAAAACCAGAGACCCAAATCCAACCAAATCCTCTGACATACTCCCCAAGAACGCATCTAGCTAACTAGTGTATTGTTCACTGAGACTGTTCACATACACGATATAGTACTATTCATATATATAATACTATTCACATATACGGTATTATTCATGTATATAGTACTATTCACATATATGGTATTATGTACGATATTATTCACGATGAAATAGTAAAAGCCGGTTCAAGTGAGAAGCTGATCGTCATTAGAAACATGGCATGAAAGTTTGAAATTGAGAAGTTCAACGTGAGTAACTTTTCCTTATGGAAACTTAAAGTAAAAGCAATCTTGAGAAAAGACAATTACTTAGCGGCAATTGGAGAGAGACCAGATGGAATGACTAATGAAAGATGTAAGGATATAAATGACAACGCTATAGGCAAATTGTATATAGCCTTAACAGATTCTGTGTTATCTAACATTGTAGAGAAGATGACTGCAAAAGAGATTTGGAATGCATTTACCAAATTGTACGAGGTCAAGTCACTACATAACAAGATCTTCTTGAAGAGAAGACTTTACACTCTTCGAATGAGTGAGTCCACATCTATGACGGATCATATCAACAACTTTAATACACTATTTTCCAACTCATTGTTTTGGATTACAGTATATCTACAAATGAACGTGCATAGATTCTACTTCAAAGTCTACCTGATTCTTATGATCAACTTATCATCAATTTGACAAGTAATGTTGTCACTATAAATCTAGTCTTTGACGAAGTTGCAGCTGCTACTATGGAAGATGAGTCTAGGCACAAAAATAAGGAAGACAGATCATCTAGTTCACAACAAGCAGAAGCATTATCGATGAAAAGAGGGAGATCAATGGAACGTGGCTCAAGTGGGAGTCAAAATCATAGTAGATCGAAATCAAAAAATAAGAAAAATATTAAATGCTACAATTGTGGCAAGAAATAACACGTTAAGAAAAATTATTGGAATATGAAGATGGTGCAGAAAAAGAAAAGCTCATGTTGCAATAAAATCTCAGGGATGTGTGTTGCACGTACTTCTGAAGAAGGTAACACACTTTACAGTAAAGTTGTAATGGTGTCCAATGATAGTAGAAAACAACTAAGTGATGTATGGTTGGTTGATTCTGCAGCAACATGACACATGACCTCTATGAGAGAATGGTTCTGTCATTATGAACCTGTCTCCGGAGGATCAAATTTTCTAGGGAATGATCATACATTGAAAATTGATGGGATTGGAGCCATCAAAATAAAGATGTACGATGGTTTTATCCGTATTATATAAGATGTTTGACATATTGTGGGAAATAAGAAAAATCTTCTGCCAGTTGGACAATTATATGACCTCGGATACAAGACCGTTATTGAAAATGAGGTATTAAAGATAGTGAAATGAGCACTTACAGTCTTGAAAGCTGTAAAGATCTCAACAAACTTGTATATGCTATTGGGAGACTCAATTCAGGAAGCAACTGCATTGGTAGCATCACTGGATTCTGGAGAGGAAGCTTCTATGTTGTGGCATCAGAAACTATGCCACATGTCAAAATAGGGAATGGAGATTTTCGTCAATCAAAAGTTACTCCCAGGCTTGAAAGCAGTTAGTCTACCGTTTTCTGAGCATTGTGTTAAAAGTAAGCAAAACAAATTAAAATTCAGCAAGTCAAGTGCTCGGAGCAAAACCATTTTAGAATTGATTCACTCTGATTTATGGCTAGCACCGATTCAATATCTGGGGAAAGTAAAATATTTTGTATCATTTATCGACAATTTTTCTAGAAGATGTTGGATGTACCCGATCAAAAACAAGTCAGATGTGATGCCAGTTTTCAAAAACTTCAAATCACAAATTGAAGTAGAAACTAGAAAGAGAATCAAGTGTTTAAGGACAGATAATAAATGAGAATATTGTAGTAAGGATTTTGATGCATATTGTCAGCAAGAAGGCATCAAAAGGCAAACTACTACACCGTAAATGTTAGGGTTTTTAGGGGCAAATACGGGTAAAAGCAGCAGAACATGGAAAATCAAAATTTTCCGATTTCAATAATTTTTATTGGGCAATTAAAATAAAAATATTTATTCTAATTACTGAATACTCAAAAACTGATTTTTTTAACCCAAAAATCAAATTCTTGCTTACTTGCCGAATGACCCCTCAAAGTTTGCATTTTGTTCATTTTGGTCCTCAAATTGTCAAATACAATTTTAAGTGATTCTAAATCAATCCAAAATAATCTATACATGTCCAATACATCAAAATACAAATTACAACAAAATCCCACAAAATGACAAAATTGCCGAGAGCCCCCTTTAGGATTTCATTTGGTGCATTTTAGTCCAATCTTGTTCAAAACAAGTCAAGATCAAATCCAATCAATCCAAAATTTAATATACATCATATATACATCATTACACAACACATATGAAAAGTACCAAATTTGGAAAGGGTTAAGAACCTTAATTTTATAAATTCTTCATTTGAACAAATTATACCAAATTAAATAAATTCAACACTTTAATTCAATCTTCACAACACCAAATAAGTCTCATCACTTTGAAACAACACAAGAATAATTGTAGGTCATCAATGAGTGGCTTAACAACTCTAGAATGGAAACTTGATTATCAAATAATCAAAAGAGAGCTTAATAACCAATTATAAGCTTACTTTGTTTAACAAACATGCAAACATCTTTCATCAAACTTCCAACACACTTATTACAAAATCAAGAGAGTAGAAAAAACTTCCAAGCAACACATGTTGTAGCTTAGAATAATAGAAACAACTTTCTAGTTTAAGAAAAGTTAGAAAAACCTACATAAATGGAAGATTTCTTCACTTAAGTTCTCAACACTTAAAATTTTTCCCTCAACTATATTTTTGTAATATTTGGAAGCCTAACCTAATGAAAGAAAATGAAAAAAAAATTTATACTCCCCCCAACCACTTGGCCGGATTTTGGGAATAAAATAAATATCTAGATATTTTTTGTTTCAATTTAATAAGCTTAGTTTACTTGTTGTATTTGATCATTACAACATTTAATGAATTACAACAACCAACAATCAAATAAATCCATTTCCTAATGTAATCATCATAACTTAAGATATTTATATTTTAATTATTTAAAAATTAATAATTATTTAAATACAAATTTTTAAATACATATATTATATTTACTTTAAATATTCATATACATATATATTAATGATATATGTCAAATATCGTAATTTGATATTTAATTAATGTGTATTTAATAAAATCAATCATTAAATATAAATGCACATTAATTATGAAATGACCATTAGGTCCCTTTGCGTGTATCTTTCGTTTAACTGTTAAACGATTTATAAATAATCAATATTATTCATATTATATAGATATAAACGTCAAATCTCTATAGAAATAATCACGTCGACATTTCTATTAGCAATATATTAATAACACTTAGATCTAATTTTTACAGTGTACCACAGCCCCATGGATTTAACAGATTGCTAATTCCATATTGAATACCTATGTTCTGTATACAGAACCGAAGGATCATTTCTTGATACACATAAGATATCCTGAGCATCAGTCCACACCCCGAACAAACGGAGATCTGATCTAAATAGATCGGTGACGTGACTGCCATCAAAGTATAGATGATAACTCAATAACCCACAGTGGTATCTCAAGTCAAAGAATCATTATGCTCGCTCAACCCGAGAAGATTCTTATTGACGTTGGTGTACCATCCATTAAGAATATTCGGTGAGTCGTTCAGTGTTTATCTGCTATAAACACCTACACGTCTATACGAGTCTCCAAGACTAATGGTTCATTGAGAAACCATTGGAATCCAAGATTCCAATATACGACATGTCCCAGTTGTTGGAGTTCTACGGTCCCGAGGATCGAATAATCAAGCATAAAAACAACGTGTGAATACATCGAGGAAGTTGCGGAATACTCACATCGATCGGTTGAGCGACGCGGTGGACATCAAAAATTTATTTTCTGCCCTCTGTCATGCTCGACAGTCCACTGGTTTTGGGCTCTCCATTTTCGGCTTTGTCTTCCATGAAAGCTCCATGCTTTGTGATGAAATCCCAAGCTCATGGGTGGGTTTCCCTATCACCTTCGCATGTCTCTTTGAGTGCTAGCTCTTGATGTTTTTGCCAAAAAATTCATCACACTTTGCTTCCCTTGCTCACGGTTTTTCCCAGAAAAAACAGAACAAAAACAGCCCAAATGGGCGTGAAGAAGAGAGAAGTGAGGAAGAGAGAGTTGTGGTTGGTTGGAGGAAAAGTGTATCTAATACACATTTAATTAATTTTCTAAAATCAATTAAATGATTTACCAATTTTCTTTCCAAAAGTCAAATGGCAATTTATTGCTTCCAACAACCCACACCAACTATTCACATCACTCAATCAATCAATGTGACAAGTTGTCACATCACTCAAAGTGACTAATGATTTGACGCTTGATGCGACTAGCGATTTGACGTTTGATTTGACTTGCGTACCGCACTCGAATTCGAAATGAGAATGCGCTCACAAACAATCCCGGGCTCGGGTTCGCTAATTCCAAATTAACGAATTTTCCGTTGCGACGCATTAAATGATTATGCCTAGTGAAATCACTATTCACGTCGCTTACGAATTAATTCCAAATTAACTCGTTGGCCCGAATTAACATCTAATTTTAATTCCGCGTCGAAATCCAATTTCGCATAATATATCGTATATATTATTTTATCGATTAATTCCAAATTAATCGTTATCTCTCTTTAAATGATATTTTATCCCAGATAAAAATATCTCCGCAATTAATCTCAGATTAATTTTCTATATCTTCTAATTAATCCCAGATTAATTAAAGTGCGAGTCATACGTCATCTGTGAATCTTCAGGATGTGACCCATGAGATCCCCAGATATGTTGGTAGTAAATTCGGTCGTCGGACTATCCGAACACGTAACAACCTAGTACTATGTTTGTACCGATTTACAAGACAAGGTTGGCTTCTAGCAAAGCGCCATGCCTACCCAATTCTCTAGAAACATGCTTACAGGAATAAGCGATCTATATCAGGCGTAGTATACGTAGTATTACGTATTTCGATCCAGTATCGGATGATCACATGCAAGGCCTGGGGCTGGTACAATGTCTGCCCCGTCCGAAGCATATATCGGATCACAAGCAACTAGTCTCTTTATTATCGGATAATCATGACCAAGTCATATTATCCGATGGTTGCAACCCTTTAGAGAACCAGTTCTGTATCCCTGCGCGATCATCATCTCCATATGACTGGAGTGATACTTCCGTCTTGACATCACACCCAACACACTAAGATTCTCATTATACCCAGCAGAGGCGTACATAGAACCTGTTAAAGCCCTGGATGACCACAACCAAAGTATATTGATTGTCGCAAGTATTAGCGGTGCAAGTCTCAGGTTAAGACCAAATACACCTACCCTGATTTCAGACTTCCATAGACACATAGTCATACTACCAATGGAATTCCGAGGGGGTTTATCCAGAGCGAAGCTGTTTCCCGTACCATCGGTAAACACAACCTCCTATTACACTTGCATGAGTATCATATACCCAAATATATGAGAACTATGACGTCGTGCACTCACAACGCGCACAAGTGTAATACTAGTCTTTTACGCATTATCGATGTCCAATCTCGATAATACTCTGACTAGGGATATTTAATGATTTATCATTCGTGGATTGATACTATCTTATATCTTCTCAATCCAGGAACAAATCACAGGGAACTCCTATCATTTATACATCATGGTGATCTAATCACAAATGATAAGAGAGCAATCTCCTTTGTCACATAGTTAATTTGTACAACAACACCATGATATGTACAAATAGTGACGCTATGGGTCATAATTGTCCAATAATCTCCCACTTGGCCTATAGCCAGTCACTCGAGTGTCTAACACCCGAACTATATACGGTTGGCTCAAACTGCTGAGAAATGGCTTTCGTCAATGGATTTGCATGATTATCATCTGATGCGATTTATTCGATCATTACATCGCCACGATGTATGATCCGAATGAATCAGATGAATATCGAAGTATGTATCTGGATCGTTGATGAGACCATTAATTCTTTAGCCTGTGCTGACGCCTAGCTCAGCTGCTAATAGAACTATATCTAATCTAATTAGATTTATTATCGACCCAAATGGCTTCTATTGCTGCCTCTCAGCTGCAGCAATAATCCGCATTTATTGTTTATTCGGTAACAGTATCTTGCTTGGAAGATTTCTAGCTCACCGTTCCATTATTCAAACTGTATAATACCGTTTTGCGACTTAGAGTCGTCTTTCTCGGTTTGGAAACTTGCAGCAGTGATCTCAGTCACTTCAAGTTCTCATTCTCCATAGTATAAGACAGCATCCTTAGTTCTCTAAGATACTAACGGATGTTCTTAATTTCAATCCAGTGACTTTCACTTGGATTGGCCTATTTGTGACTGCATATGCTCAAAGCGTATGAGACACCAGGGCGCATACATTTTTTCAATGTACGATTTCTCGGAGAGTTTTCATGAAAGCCAAGCTTTCACCGATTGTTATTATGGGAATATCATTTCCAAGAAATGGCATATTATCATTATTTTATAGGACATTTACTGTTAGTGCTCTCCCACTAACCTCCTTATATACACAAGAATCATTTCGTTTTGAATTAAATCATAAACTATTATGATTACATCAAAACGGTAATTCCAAGAACTTAATGATTGCTTCAATCCAAACATGGATCGAATAACCTGCAAACCTTGTTTGCTAGTTTTGGTATGACAAAACCGTCAGCATGTTGTAAAAATCCTCCAAAAGGTTTCCTTTTCAGGAAAGCGATTTTCCCGTTAAGCTGTCATATTTCATAAATGAAAGATGCAGCATCAGCAAGCATTTTCCAAATGGATTTACCATGCAACAGGTAAAATATTTCGTTGTAGTCAACACAATGTGATAACGATACCTTTTCGCTAAAAGCCTAGCTTTATACGTTGGTATGTTGCCATCCATGTATGTATTCCTTGAAGACTTATATAGTACCAATAGGCACAATGGCTTGCGGTACAACAACTAGTTTCTAAACATAGTTGATTTACATGGAATCCATTTCGGACTCATGGCACTTTGCCATATTTGGGAGTCGATACCTTGTATCACTTCCTCATACGTAGTCAATTGGTATTCCTCAATAAGATTGACATCTTTATGAGGTGAGATCAGAAACCCATACCCCAGGTTGTTTTCTGACTCTCTCCGACTTACGCGGTTCTTGTGTATTCGAAGATTACTGGTATAGTTTCATCCTTGATGAACTATTTGTGTTCCATTAAGGAATCGATGCCTGGAACAGTATTACTCCGATTTTCATCGAGTTTTACTTTCCTCCCACTTACCACTGCATATAGGTATTCCTCTTAGGAAAACCGCATGGCGAGCAACAATTAAATTATTCTCTTGTGAGTTGTATAATTACTATACTTTGGTATCCCTAGGATAACCTACAATTGGCACTTATCCAATTTGGGTTTTAGTTTGGTATTATCCAAACATATGCCTAGCATCCCAAATCATCAGGAATGAGAAACCTGGTTTCTTTCCTGTTCATATCTAATATGAAATCTGTCAAACAGATTTTATGGAACCTTAATCAAAATAAGTTTTGCACTGTTAAAGCTTATCCGTTGAAGGAAATGGTAGCTCAGAGCGACTCATGATTAACCTTATCATGTCCAACAAAATTCGGTTACTCAGTTCAAACACACCGTCAAATTGACGTGTTCCGGGAGGAGTCCTCATTGAAAGAATACTATACTCTTTCAAGTATATTAGAAACTTATTGCTTAAGTATTTTCATCATGGTCCAACCGTGACGTTTAATACTTTAGCCGATCTGTTTGTCTATTTCGTGTCGAAACTGTAAAAGTTTCCGATTTGTGTTTCAAAAGAAAGACATAACCATAACGTGATGCCACATCCGTAAAGGTCATGAAATATTCATATCCACCTCTAGCCTAGCTAGACATGGGCCCACTTGCTTCACTATGAACTAGGGCTAACAGATCAGTGACATTTACACTTTTACCAAGTAAATAGTATTTTAGGCATTTTGCCCAATAAACTAGATTCGTAGACTTTATTTGAATAGAATCAAATTTGTCCTAGTACCCACTCTTCGAAAGTGTGGATATACGAGTCTTGTTTAAATTGTGTCCCAGACAACAATGCCACATTAGTTTCTTCTGATCAAATCAGTTTGAGCCATTTGTTTGTCATGTTATATGTTTGAGATTTATTTATATTCAAAATATAAATACTGTTATTCACATCTAATGTGTTTATCTCAATATCATTTTTATAAAATAAAACACTTTAGTGTTCTAGAATATAAAGGTTCACCCGCAGCGGGTTAAACACTGATATAGAGATAATGTTTCTAGTCAAATTAGTTACATTATAACAGTTTCCAATTTAGGTACAAATCCGAAGGTAGTTCCTAAATTTAGGTATCTACGGTTAAAAAAGCGACTTTCGTCCCGTTTTCAATTCGCAGATTAATCTCAATCTGAAGTCAGTATCCTGCTCATAGCAGATTCTTCAGTACATATTTATGTATCACACTAAGTATTTAAAATCCAATTTTAATACTAGTGGTGAACATATTTATGACAATCATATTTGAAGTCAGAGCCTTGCCCGTTCTTCAATTCCTTCATGTCTGCATTGTCCAAACGGCAGTCACGCTTCCGCGATCCCGTTTGTCACAATTTAGGCAGACATTTTGGGATATGTCCTTTATCTTCCAAGAAGATTATAATGGTTTTGTCTTTGCCCTTTTCCACATTCCAGAAGCCTTTGGCTAAGCCTTGGCCTTTTAGAATGTCGAAGTAAAGTGCGCCTTGCGCTACTTGCCTAATTGCAAAGTTTGGCTTTATCTCCTTGAGAATAGCCATTAACTCTCCAAGAGTTATTTATTGCAATTTAGTACTTCTAAGATTCTAAGAATAGATCTTTGAAGATCCTTCAATTTCATTATCATACTTTAAGGATCTAACCCTTAGTTCTGACAAAGAAATTAAGGATCTAATTGACAAGTTTAATGGATTAAGCACTAAAGTTATCATCACATAAATCTTCCAAAGATTATGCTCTACTATTTGCTTAACTCCGGGCTTAGGCCTAATATGTTATTTTATCAAATAAAGTAACTTATTAGTTTCCAGGACCATCCTGAAATTTAATTCCCAATTTGAAAATTAAAGTCGTTTAATACATTTTCCCCAGGAATATGTTTTAAACACTAATCTTTCAATTTTATTGATTCTAATAGTCCAACTATTTAATCAACGATTTTCGGTACTATTCATTATAATGATTACTATAATCCAAGTATTTAATCAACTATAATTTAAATTGTTTGAATACAGTCCAACTGTTAATTAAAACAACAATTAAATATTAGTCCAACTAATAATTAATTATTTGACGAATGATGATTGTTTTGAACGCGTATGGCAAGTAATTAAACGAATATTGCAAATTCAATTCTTGCCTCCCACTATTTTTCGGCGAGCCTCTAACCCTCTGTCGAGTACTCGGGAAACCGTGTTTCCTAGTGGGCTAGGATCCCGTTAAATGTCACACAATCTTGACTTTGGCCAAAAAATTGTATGATAATTAACTAGGTAGATATCTAAGATCAATTGGATCCCATCCAATTCCTAGATCCAGTAGGGGGACGTACAAGTCCGAAACATATATCTTATATATGCCAATATATCCAATATATTACCTAACCTTTTTCCTCTGAATCAACTAAGCATTGGCTTTGGCACAACAAACTTAGTGATCCCAGTTAAGCGGAACCCATTGACCATGGAAAGCTTCGTAATCAATGTCGATGGACAAGAAATGGTCTTGACTTTGGCCAACAAACCACAACTTGGACAAGACACCAATATGTAACAAAGCCTTCGTGATTCAAACACATCCTCGACAGACAAAGGTCTTGACTTTGGCCAACAAACCAATGCCAGTCTTAGATCTTGAGTAAGAATCACTCAATGGAAGGAAAAACGCTTAATATTTTACGAGGGTTTTTCGAGTGCAAATTGGCAACCAATTTATTATCTTTGTTAAGGTCTCATCATCATACACCCTTAAACATGCATTCTAAACACATAATAAAGCGCATATGAATAAATAATAATGATATGCGGATGGATACTTAACACATTGATCCTAGATCAAATCTCTCCATTTCCTCTCTCCCGCTAGCACAAGTATTTGCTTCTACCCGTTACACTACACTTCTAAAGAAACCTCATTTACATTGAGGGGAATAGGTGAGAAGAGAAATACAAAGAGTATGGAGGTAATAGGCTGGACACGCAGGTCCAATTAATAAATTCCAAATTTGTTACAACAATTTCTAAAATTGACCCACCCATCTAATATCCATCCGATATACATTATTCATGCATCGCAACCATGTATTCACATAAGCATGTTATCAATCAATCTAATCAAATTAATTAATCTGATAATTAATGACCATCCAATGTTCAAACAACGATTTGATTTTGCGCGAGTCAAACTCATTTTGCGAATAAGTACTCAAAGTATAAATTCTCGAATTAAATTAAACTACAAAATTAAATCCAATTCAATTTGTATTTAATACTAATTCGCTATTTAATTCCAAATTAAATACTACACTTTATTAATAAACCTTTACGACTTAAATTCCAAATTTAACCGTTACGGGTCTCAAAGCCCGATTAACGTCCAACGTTATTTAATTAAAGTCCAATGGGCTTTTAATTAATTTCTTTAAGGCGTGGACTTTTGGTCAACTTGGGTCAAACCCAATAACCAAAGCCCTATCAAGGAGTAACCCCATAAGCCTAGAAATCAATTTAGGCCCATTAGGCCCAATTAAATTATTAAGGTCCATTAGTGGCATTTGGGCTTTATGGAAACGGTTTTGGGTCCAATTGGATCCAACCAATTTGCCTAAACCTAACTTGGTACAACCAAGCCCAATAAGCCCATTTACAACATTACAAGCCCAAATCCAATTTTAAGCCCAATTAATTAACACAAAAATTCAAATTTCATATTTAATTAAACTAAGTGTAATGCATAATTAATTACATAAATCAACATTTCCAAATCATCAATTTACACAACTAATCATGCTCTTTTACAACAAAACATGTCCAACATATTTTATCAAAAAATCAAACCCAATCATGCTTCTATAAGTCTCGGCTAAATGAGGATTTTTATGTCTAATTTTAAATCCAATCCAATTGAATCCAATTAAACATTAAATCAACATTTCCAATTGATTCCAACTCACCCAATGAATCAAAAATAAAAAATCCAAGACAATTAGGGTTCTTCACATTCTCGGCCAAGCTAAGAATTTTGGGCAAAATTATTCCAAAAATTTCATCAAATTGATCCAATCAATCCTTAATTCAACATGATTTAGGCATACTCAAACATCCAATTTCATAAAATCATGCTCAAATATATTTTACCCAATTTTAAGCCCTAAATAGGTTTCATGCTTTTAACAACGTTCTGATACCATTTTTGGAGTTCTACGGTCTCGAGGATCGAATAATCAAGCATAAAAACAACGTGTGAATACATCGAGGAAGTTGCGGAATACTCACATCGATCGGTTGAGCGACGCGGTGGACAACAAAAATTTATTTTCTACCCTCTGTCATGCTCGGCAGTCCACTGGTTTTGGGCTCTCCATTTTTGGCTTTGGTCCTCCATGAAAGCTCCAAGCTTTGTGATGAAATCCCAAACTCATGGGTGGGTTTCCCTATCACCTTCGCATGTCTCTTTGAGTGCTAGCTTTTGATGTTTTTGCCACAAAATTCATCACACTTTGCTTCCCTTGCTCACGGTTTTTCCCAGAAAAAACAGAACAAAAACAGCCCAAATGGGCGTGAAGAAGAGAGAAGTGAGGAAGAGAGAGTTGTGGTTGGTTGGAGGAAAAGTGTATCTAATACACATTTAATTAATTTTCTAAAATCAATTAAATGATTTACCAACTTTCTTTCCAAAAGTCAAATGGAAATTTCTTGCTTCCAACAACCCACACCAACTATTCACATCACTCAATCAATCAATGCGACAAGTTGTCATATCACTCAAAGTGACTAATGATTTGACGCTTGATGCGACTAGCGATTTGACGCTTGATTTGACTTGCGTGCCGCACTCAAATTCGAAATAAGAATGCGCTCGCAAACAATCCCGGGCTCGGGTTCGCTAATTCCAAATTAATGAATTTTCCGTTGCGACGTAATTAAATGATTATGCCTAGCGAAATCACTATTCACGTCGCTTACGAATTAATTCCAAATTAACTCATTGGCCTGAATTAAAATCTAATTTTAATTCCGCGTCGAAATCCAATTTCCCATAATATATCGAATATATTATTTTATTGATTAATTCCAAATTAATCGTTATCTCTCTTTAAATGATATTTTATCCCAGATAAAATATCTCCGCAATTAATCTCAGATTAATTTTCTCTCTCTTCTAATTAATCCCATATTAATTAAAGTGCGAGTCATACGTCATCGGTGAATCTTTGGGAAGCGACCCATGAGATCCCCGGATATGTTGGCAGTAAATTCGGTTGTCGGACTATCCGAACACATAAGTACTTAGTACTACGTTTGTACCGATTTACAAGATAAGGTTGGCTTCTAGCAAAGCGCCATGCCTACCCAATTCTCTAGAAACATGCTTACATGGATAAGCGATCTATATCAGGCGTAGTATACGTAGTACGATCCAGTATCGGATGATCACATGCAAGGCCTGGGGCTGGTACAGTGTCTGCCCCGTACGAAGCATATATCGGATCACAAGCAACTAGTCTCTTTATTATCGGATAATCATGACCAAGTCATATTATCCCGATGGTTGCAACCCTTTAGAGAACCAGTTCTATATCCCTGCGCGATCATCATCTCCATATGACTGAAGTGATACTTCCCTCTTGACATCACACCCAACACACTACGATTCTCAATATACCCAGAAGAGGCGTACATAGAACCTGTTAAATCCCTGGACGACCACAACCAAAGTATATTGATTTTCGTAAGTATTAGCGGTGCAAGTCTCGGGTTAAGACCAAATACACCTACCCTGATTTCAGACTTCCATAGACACATAGTCATACTACCAATGGAATTCCGAGGGGGTCTATCCAGAGCGAAGCTGTTTCCCATACCATCGGTAAACACAACCTCCTATTACACTTGCATGAGTATCCTATACCCAAATATATGAGAACTATGTCGTCGTGCCCTCAGAACGCGCACAAGTGTAATACTAGTCTTTTACGCATTATCGATGTCCAATCTCGATAATACTCTGACTAGGGATATTTAATGATTTATCCTTCGTGGATTGATACTATCTTATATCTTCTCAATCCAGGAACAAATCACAGGGACCTCATATCATTTATACATCATGGTGATCTAATCACAAATGATAAGAGAGCAATCTCCTTTGTCACATAGTTAATTTGTAAAACAACACCATGATCTGTACAAATAGTGACGCTATGGGTCATAATTGTCCAACACCAGTCTCAACATGTTTACTTTACTGACCAAATAGTGTAAACATTGACCAAGAATTGTCTAAGAATGACAACGTCAGGATACAAATCAATGTCAGTTGCGACGCTTTTGCAACAGTATCATAACTAATAATTCTAAGGTTTGTTACGTCTTTACCATATAAAAAGAGATGTTATATATATAATAGAAACTGTTTATTTTATTCATAATAAAATGTTATATAAGTATTTACAGGGAAATATATAAGAAAATTGGCTCTCTGAACACCAACCCTAAAAAAATTCTCCCACTTTCTCTACTGCCAATATCGATTGTATCTAATACCCATAGACTCCACATGTTTATCAAATAACTTGGAAAGAATGGCCTTGGTAAGCGGGTCTGCTACATTATCTTCACTCGGTACCTTGCACACGACAATGTCCCCTCGTGACACAATCTCTCGAATGATGTGGTACTTTCGTTCCACATGCTTCGACTTCTGATGTCCCATTGGTTCCTTTGCTTGTGCAATGGCTCCAATATTATCGCAGTATAACAGAATCAGATTCTCGATACTTGGGACTACTCCTAATTCTGTGATAAAGTTTCTAACCCATACAGCTTCCTTTGCAGCTTCAAAAGCTGCAATATATTCCGCCTCTGTGGTGGAATCAACTGTTGACCCCTGTTTGGAACTCTTCCAACAAACTTCATCTCCGTTAAGGGTAAACACAAATCCTGGTATAGACTTTCTATCATCAGGATCCGATTGGAAATCAGAATCTGTATACCCATTAACTTGCAATTCATTTCCTCCATATATAATCAACTTATCCTTAGTACATTTAAAATACTTGAGGATATGTTTAATAGCCATCCAATGGTCATTTCCTGGATTGGACTGATACCTGCTTGTCACACTAACAACGAAGCTGATATCATACATAATACATAACATGGCATACATGATGATATCCAAACACGAAGCATAAGGCTGATTAGACATTCTAATATTCTCATATTCTGTTTATGGACACATCTTCTTTGAAAGACGTAAGCCATGTCTGAACGATATATTTGTTATCTTACAGTTACCAAAATTATACCTTTCTAAGATCTTATTTATGTACGTTGATTGGGATAACCCAATAAGCTTCCTTTCTATATCTCTGTAGAGTTTTATGCCTAAGACATAAGAAGCTTCACCCAGGTCTTTCATGGAGAAATTCTTACGGAGGTAAGCTTTGACGCCTTGCATCATCCTGATATTATTCCCAATGATCAGGATGTCGTCAACATAGAGAATTAAAAATACCATTATACTCTCACCAGCCTTCTTATACACACATGACTCTTCCGAATTCTTGAGAAAACCAGACAATTTGATTATCTCATCAAATCGAAGATTCCAACTTCGTTAAGCCTGTTTAAGTCCATAAATGGACTTATTAAGCTTACATACCATTCTCGAGTTCTCGCTGGATGCAAAACCTTCCGGATGTTCCATATAGAATTCTTCATCAAGAAATCCATTCAGAAAAGCCGTTTTAATATCCATTTGACAAATCTCGTAATCATGGTAAGCGGCAAAAGACAACAAAATCATTATAGAATTTAGCATCGCAACTGGCAAAAAAGTTTCATCGTAGTCGACACCAGGTGGCTGCGATTAACCTTTAGCTACCAGTTGGGCCTTAAAGGTTTCAACCTTTCCGTCAGGCCCGCGTTTCCTTTTGTAAATCCATTTACAACTGATAGGAACAATTCCTTCAGGAAGCGGAACCAAGTTCCAAACTTGATTCTCATGCATTGAGTCTAACTCGGATTTCATGGCGTCTTGCGATGTCCAACATCGATTCTCTATAGGTAAAAGGGTCAGTCTCTTCAACTAAGAGTGTTGGGGTTTCGGGCGATGAGCGCAGCGGAAGCGCGGTTCGGGCGAAATCATAATTTAAAACTTTTTCAAATTACCGAATAAATTATTCAATATCTAATATGAATAATTTATTCATATTTCACCTAAACCTATTTATTCAATATCAAATATCAACATACATAAGGTTGAAACTTCGCAAAACATTTACGAAAACCATTTTTCCGTAAAATGACGCAAAACGCGTTTTCGACTGAACCGACCACCAGATACTTATGGGGAATGCCCACGTCTGCCCCAATAGTGTCAGGGAAGTTCATGGGCTGCCCGAACAGTGACGAACTCACTATTTAGACAGCCGTCACCCGGTTGACTCAAAAGTCACCCGGTAACGCCGTTTTTAGCCGTTTTCGCTTATTTCAACTCCGAAAAACTTTCCAAAAATTATTCCAACTCCCAAAACACATCCATTACATTCATATGACATCAAATTCATCACAAATTTTCCAGTTTTAACAGATCTGATAAGGAAACCGAAAATTCCAATTTTCATGCTTTAAATCCAAATTTTCAAGATTAATCAAATTAATCAAGACATCAACCAAAGTCACCAAATATGAAAAACCCAAGAAAAGTTCTAGGTGCCACAAGAGTGGTCATAACACTCTAGAATAACAACTCATCATCTAATAATCAAATTGGAAACTAATTACAATAATTCCTTCCAATACACTTCACACATGCTTCAATCTCTTCCAATTCATCCACCAAACCACAAAGCCCCAAAGCCCCAAATTTAATGAAAAAGAAGAAACCCTAGATATCACTATATCACCAAGAAACAAGAAAATAATTTTCCAAGCTTAGGGATTTTAGAATTACCTTTAATCCTATGTTTCCTTAGCTTTGTTTCTCGATCTTCCTTCTTTCTCCACTTTGATTCATCAAGAAACATGAAACCCATTTTATTTTAGGGACTCTCGGCAATGGTGGTTTGTTAGAGGAAAAAGATAATTTTTAACTTTAAAAAATAAGGTATTGCCGACTTTAAAAGGGGCATTATTGTCCTTTTATAATTTAATCAAATTAAATACTAATTAACTTTATGTAAACCAATCAAATTGGCACACATAAAGTATAATTAATTCATGCCATATTGTCCAATAATAATTGGACAAATTCCATAACATTTATGGAAAAAGTTTACTAATTAATAATTCAAGTATTTAACAATTAAATATCAAAATAATTAATTAATGTAATTATTATTATATATGTATTTTTTATTTACAATAAATAAAAAATACATATATTTATGGCGTGTGTCAAAATCACATTTGACAAATAATTAATGTGTATCTAATCGTATTTTGTATCAAATATAAATAAATAATAATTATTATCGGACAAAATCCTCTAAAGCATGTGTTATCGTTTAACCGATTAAACGATCCGAATTAACTCATTTAATCCGGTGAAGTATTATGAATAATATGTACTATTCATATCGAGTTGCCCAAGTGCTCAACGAGTACACTTCATATTGTGGGACTCTTTAAGTTTAGGTTTATCCGCACGAAATCCAATTTCATGTCCATAATCCACCCACTCATGGATTATGATGACCACATATATGTTGGGTTTCTAATAGGTCCCAAGGATCAAATCAAGCAATGAAACACATGTGAATACTCAACGAAGAATGGCAGAATCATACTTACATTGATCGGTTTTGGACGCGATGAACACAAGCCCTTTGCTCCCTTGGAGATCTCGGATTTCTCCCTTTGGTGTGCACCATTTTGGTCAAGCTCCATGAATGGATCTCCAAGCTCCAAGCTTTGTGATTCCATGCTCACAAGTCGGTTTCCCTATCACCTTCGCAAGACCCTTAAAGCGTACTAGCACTCCGTGAAAATTTGCAACAAATCCTCATTTAATCCGGTGAAGTATTATGAATAATATGTACTATTCATATCGAGTTGCTCAAGTGCTCAACGAGTACACTTCATATTGTGGGACTCTTTAAGTTTAGGTTTATCCGTCACGAAATCCATTTTCATGTCAATAATCCACCCACTCATGGATTATGATGACCACATATATGTTGGGTTTCTATTAGGTCCCAAGGATCAAATCAAGCAATGAAACACATGTGAATACTCAACGAAGAATGGCAGAATCATACTTACATTGATCGGTTTTGGATGCGATGAACACAAGCCCTTTGGTTCCTTGAAGCTCTCGGCTTTCTCCCTTTGGTGTGCACCATTTCGTTCAAGCTCCATGGATAGATCTCCAAGCTCCAAGCTTTGTGATTCCATGCTCACAAGTCGGTTTCCCTATCACCTTCGCAAGACCCTTAAAGCGTGCTAGCACTCCGTGAAAATTTGCAACAAATCCTCATTTAATCCGTGAAGTATTATGAATAATATGTACTATTCATATCGAGTTGCTCAAGTGCTCAACGAGTACACTTCATATTGTGGGACTCTTTAAGTTTAAGTTTATCCGTCACGAAATCCATTTTCATGTCAATATTCCACCCACTCATGGATTATGATGACCACATATATGTTGGGTTTCTATTAGGTCCCAAGGATCAAATCAAGCAATGAAACACATGTGAATACTCAACGAAGAATGGCAGAATCATACTTACATTGATCGGTTTTGGATGCGATGAAAACAAGCCCTTTGGTTCCTTGAAGCTCTCGGCTTTCTCCCTTTGGTGTGCACCATTTCGGTCAAGCTCCATGGATGGATCTCCAAGCTCCAAGCTTTGTGATTCCATGCTCACAAGTCGGTTTCCCTATCACCGTCGCAAGACCCTTAAAGCGTGCTAGCACTCCGTGAAAATTTGCAACAAATCCTCATTTAATCCGGTGAAGTATTATGAATAATATGTACTATTCATATCGAGTTGCTCAAGTGCTCAACGAGTACACTTCATATTGTGGGACTCTTTAAGTTTAGGTTTATCCGTCACGAAATCCATTTTCATGTCAATAATCCACCCACTCATGGATTATGATGACCACATACATGTTGGGTTTCTATTAGGTCCCAAGGATCAAATCAAGCAATGAAACACATGTGAATACTCAACGAAGAATGGCAGAATCATACTTACTTACATTGATCGGTTTTGGATGCGATGAACACAAGCCCTTTGGTTCCTTTAAGCTCTCGGCTTTCTCCCTTTGGTGTGCACCATTTCGGTCAAGCTCCATGGATGGATCTCCAAGCTCCAAGCTTGTGATTCCATGCTCACAAGTCGGTTTCCCTATCACCTTCGCAAGACCCTTAAAGCGTGCTAGCACTCCGTGAAAATTTGCAACAAATCCTCATTTAATCCGGTGAAGTTTATGAATAATATGTACTATTCATATCGAGTTGCTCAAGTGCTCAACGAGTACACTTCATATTGTGGGACTCTTTAAGTTTAAGTTTATCCGTCACGAAATCCATTTTCATGTCAATAATCCACCCACTCATGGATTATGATGACCACATATATGTTGGGTTTCTATTAGGTCCCAAGGATCAAATCAAGCAATGAAACACATGTGAATACTCAACGAAGAATGGCAGAATCATACTTACATTGATCGGTTTTGGATGTGATGAACACAAGCCCTTTGGTTCCTTGAAGCTCTCGGCTTTCTCCCTTTGGTGTGCACCATTTCGGTCAAGCTCCATGGATGGATCTCCAAGCTCCAAGCTTTGTGATTCCATGCTCACAAGTCGGTTTCCCTATCACCTTCGCAAGACCCTAAAGCGTGCTAGCACTCCATGAAAATTTGCAACAAATCCTCATTTAATCCGGTGAAGTATTATGAATAATATGTACTATTCATATCGAGTTGCTCAAGTGCTCAACGAGTACACTTCATATTGTGGGACTCTTTAAGTTTAGGTTTATCCGTCACGAAATCCATTTTCATGTCAATAATCCACCCACTCATGGATTATGATGACCACATATATGTTGGGTTTCTATTAGGTCCCAAGGATCAAATCAAGCAATGAAACACATGTGAATACTCAACGAAGAATGGCAGAATCATACTTACATTGATCGTTTTGGATGTGATGAACACAAGCCCTTTGGTTCCTTGAAGCTCTCGGCTTTCTCCCTTTGGTGTGCACCATTTCGGTCAAGCTCCATGGATGGATCTCCAAGCTCCAGCTTTGTGATTCCATGCTCACAAGTCGGTTTCCCTATCACCGTCGCAAGACCCTTAAAGCGTGCTAGCACTCCGTGAAAATTTGCAACAAATCCTCACATTTGATTTTTCCATGCTCACGGTATTTTGAAGAAATTTGGAGAGAATATGGCCCTTGGCCGATTCTAGGAGAGGGAGAGTAGAAGAAGTTGTGTTGGTTTTGTGTATTTGAATTTCTAAAATCAAATACAAGATTCCCTTTTCCAAGAAATGGTACAAGACTTTAAAGTCTTCCAACAACTCACATCACTCATGAATAGTGACTGGTTGTCAATCACTCAAAGTGACAAGACATCCATCACTTGAATGGCTAGTGATTTGATGCTAGATGTGACTTGTGGGCCGCACTTTAATTCGCAATGCGAGTGCGCCCGCAAACACTCCCGGGCTCGGGTTCGCTAATTCCAAATTAACGAATTTTCCGTTGCGACGTAATTAAATAATTATGCCTAGAAAAATTACTATTCACGTCGCTAACGAATTAATTCTAAATTAACTCGTTCGCCCGAATAAAAATCTAATTTCAATTCCGCGTCGAAATCCAATTTCGTATAATATATCGAATATATTATTTTATCGATTAATTCCAAATTAATCGTATTCTCTCTTTAATTAATATTTTATCCTAGATAAAACATCTCCGTAATTAATCCCAGATTAATTTTCTCTCTCATCTAATTAATCCCGGATTAATAAAGTGCGAGTCATACATCATCGGTGAATCTTCGGGAAGCGACCCATGAGATCCCCGGATATGTTGGCAGTAAATCTGGTCGTCGGACTATCCGAACACATACGTACCCAGTACTACGATTTTACCGATTTACAAGACATGGTTGGCTTCTAGCAAAGCATTATGCCTACCCAATTCTCCAGAAATATTCTTACTGGAATATGTGATCTATATCAGGCGTAGTATACATAGTATTGCGTATTTCGATCCAGTATCGGATGTCACGTGCAAGGCCTGGGGTTGGAAATGTGTCTGCCCCGTACGAAGCACATATCGGATCTCTGGTAAACTAGTCTCTATAATCGGATAAACATGACCTAGTCATAATATCCCGATAGCTGCAGCATATAAGAGAACGAGTTCTGTATCCTAAGTGATCATCATCTCCACTATGACTGGAGTGATACTTCCATCTCGACATCACACCCAATACACTACGATTCTCAATATACCCAGAAGAGGCGTACACAGAACCTGTTAAAGCCCTGGATGACCAAAACTAAAGTATATTGATTGTCGCAAGTATTAGCGGTGTAAGTCTCAGGTTAAGACCAAATACACCTACCCTGATTCAGACTTCCATAGACACATAGTCATACTACCAATGGAATTTCGAGGGGTCTATCCAGAGCGAAGCTGTTTTCCGTACCATCGATAAAACACAACCTCCTACTACACTTGCATGAGTATCCTATACCCAAATATATGAGAACTATGCCGTTATGCTCCTACAACGCGCACAAGTGTAATACTAGTCTATTCCGTATTATCGATGTCCAATCTCGATAATACTACGACTAGTGATATTTAATGATTAAACCTTTATGGATTGATACTGTCTCATATCTTATCAATCCGGAACTAATCATATGGACCTTATATCATTTATATATCTTGGTGATCTAATCATAAAGGATAAAAGAGCAATTTCCTTTGTCACATAGTTAATTTGTACAACAACACCATGATCTGTACAAATAGTGATGCTATGAGTCATAACTGTCCAACAAGATAATCTCGCTAAACTATGTAAGTCGAGGTCATTGCATACGTATAATCCCTCTGTCACAGGCTATCCGTATTATACATGAGATATAGATGAAAACGTCAAATCTGTTCGGTATAATACAATCGACTTTCAATTTACGATATCTAAATAACACTCGGAACTGATTTTCGAAGTTAAACCACGACCATGGATTTACTAGATCGTAAACACGTGCGGAAGCCTATGCCCTATACACATGACTAACAGATCCTCTCTTGATACGCACTGGATATCATGAGCATCAGTCCACACCCAACAAACAGGCAAAGGTCTGATCATGAATAGATCATTGACGTGACTGCCATCAAAATATAGAGGATAACTCATATATCCCACTGTGGTATCTCAAGTCAAAAGACCACTATGCTCGCTCAATTCATGAAGATTCCTATTGACATTGGTGCACCATCTATTAGGAAATATTCAGTGAGTCGTTCAATATCTTATCAAATAAATACCTACATATCTATACGAGTCTCCCGACACTCATGGTTCACTGGGATAAACCATCGGACCAAGTCACGATATACGACATGTACTGGTCTCAACAGATTTTACTAACCAACCAGTGTTATCAAATCTTGACCAGGAACTTTATTTAAGGATATATAACTAATAGTACGCTTCCCAATGTCAATTACAAACTACGTTGTAACTGCGCACTATATTGTAAATCCTAGGGTCTTTGTCTAATATACACGTATTACTGAACCAGATTCAGTTTCGATCTAATCATAATCAGATATCTAATCGTAATTAGATCGAATAAGTGTATAAAATAAAAGGGTGAAGCCATTAAATTAGTATTATTATAAAAATAGAATTGCTCATATTTATGAATCGGACATAAATACGATCTGGATTGGCACTCTGAGCACCAACCCTAACAAAGAGAACATCAAGACTATTTTCTTATATCAAATACAAGCGTTCAGGAGGTCTAGATACCTTTTGTGACCTACGGAGTGTGTGTGCTGAAGGTTCTTCATCTTCTTGAACTTCAGGTTCCTCCGTTGGTTCATTGGTTTCAGGTTGTACTTCATCAAGTTCAACCTCTCTATTATCACCACCTTCAGACAAAAATTCTATCTCTAGAAATTTTGCGAAGCGAGCTACGAACACATTTCGATGCTCGATATCATAAAACATATATCCTTTCGTATTTGAGGGATATCCAACAAACCTAAACTTTTGCCCTCGAGGCAAAAGCTTATTATGCTGAGCCATCCTGACTTATGCATGACAGCCCCAAATCTTAACATAACTAAGATTCGGTTTCCTACCGGTCCATATCTCATACGAAGTCGTAGGAACAACTTTAGAAGGAATCTTATTCAGGAGATGAGAGGCAGTTAAAAGAGAATAACCCCATAAGTAATAGGACAAGTCTGTATAACTCAACATCGATCAGACCATATCTTATAATGTTCGATTTCCCCCCTCTGACACTTCATTGTGTTGTGGAGTACCTGGAGGAGTATATTGAGCGAGAATCTCATTCTTCTTTAAATAATCAGTGAACTCTCCACTCATATATTCACCGTCTCGATCAGATTGAAGGTATTTAATATATTGACCAGTCTGTTTTTCTACTTCTCTTTGAAATTTTCAAAGGTTTCCGATTTATGTTTCATCTAATAAACATAACCATACCGTGACAGATCATCAGTAAATGTGATGAAGTATGAAAACCACTGTGTGCAGTTTGACTCATAGGACCACATACATCAGAATGTACGAGTTCTAATAACTCAGTGGCTTGGTGTCCAACACCCAAAAATGGGGCTTTGGTCATTGATGAGTGGAAAATATATCAATATTTACCGCCCCTTTTACTTAATATTTTGTTTAGTTTCTCGGGTTTGATGAACGTTTTGATGTGTTTTAGTTTATTTTGCAGATAAAATAATATTGGGACTCAATGGAATCATTTAGGATGAAATATGGGTCAAATAAGGGTAAAAATTGGACTTGACATATTAATTTTGGAGATTGGAAACTTGAAAGGGCGTTCTAACGAAGTACAGTTTCGGAAATTCCAATTTTGCGCAATTGTCATATTTTGGGCATAATGTTTTACTCCAATATCGGACTTAGCTGATTCAAGTTCTAGATTAAAGAAGACTCAAAGATATACAACTTTGAAGAACAAAAGAATTTCGAATTCTGAAGATGTCATGACCTAAATTGATGAAACATCCGTAAGTGTGTTATGTATAATTATTAAAGTCATTTTCAAAGCAAAAAAAAAAGTAAAAATAGTCAAACTCCCACCAAACATGATAGCAATTAGTGGAGCAATTAGCGGAGCAATTAATAATGGATTTGGTGGAGCAATTAATAATGGATTTGGTGGAGCAATTAATAATGGATTTGGTGGAGGTAAAATTTTGCCTATAAATACCAAGTCATTTCATTTGTAAATTCATACTCACTTCTCTGTAATTCATTAAGAATAACTAAGAAGATTGTATCTTGTTTGTTTATTCACAGCTTTCAGTAATTAATTTCACTTTCGCACTTTCTTTTCTTTACTTTTCAGTCTTTACTTTCTGCAATTTACTTTTACCCAATGAGGAGGTAACTCCCCCTTGCTGGGGTAAAAGGTAAAGCTTTTATTATTGCTATTTAGATTAATCTCCCTTACTTATAATATAATAACTATTTAAAACCTGACTTAACGAGGATACCGCCATATTGGTCGGTTGGTAATTAATTATAAATTGGTTTTAACCTGACTAAGCATGGATACCGCCTGGTTGGTCGGTTGGTACTTAATTGTTAATTTGACTTAATCAGGATATCGCCTATATGGCTGGTTGGTAATTATCACGCAAAGTTAATATATTATATTAAGGGAGATATCTAAGATAGTAGTAATAAAAGTGGATCCTCTAACCCCAGCATTTTCGTTTATTGTACTTTTACTTTATTTACTTTTCAACAATTTATTTTTCAGCAATTTACTTTTCAGTATTTAATTTCCAGCAATTTACTTTATGTCTTTTATTTTATTTAAGTTTTTACCAGCCCTAATTATGTGTCGTAACTAAGTTAGTTATCTAGGGTTATGATGAAGTCCAATATCATCGGTTTATAAGGGGTTAAATTACGGTTTGGGTAATATAAAGGTTTATTTATCGAGCCTTAGTCTTAATGCATCTTGTTAAATGGCCATTAATAAGATTGATTCGGTAAACTTAAAATGAACTTGGAAAATGGATTTTAGGTTTAAGACCTTAGACTTAATAGCCCACGATCTTCCTTGAGGATAGATAACCCTTTAATAGTTTTCCTTACATGGTAGGAATATACCTGTCGGGTAGGAGTAGCCATAATTGAAACTTAATCTTAATAAATTCAGATAACTTAATTGGCATAGGAATATGATTAATTGGGTTACACTGGGTGTTTATATCTGACCATCGAAATAGGCTTTTACATAATTTCGTGTTCCAGATTAATAAACCAATTTATTACACAACCGTAAGATAACCACTTCATCTTTAAAAATGATATTGGAAGGATTCACAACCATGGATAGTTTTAAAATTGAATTTTCTTAAATCAATTTTTATGAAATTTTATTTACTTGTTTTAAATTTAAAATCACTTTCAAATCAAACAATCAATCCATTAGATACTTGTAAACAATTAACTTCATAAATTAATAGCTTAGGTATTAAGTCCTCGTGGGATCAATACTTTTATCTACTTGAATAATACGTGCGCTTGCGTTATACGTGTGTGATTACGTCGGTCAAGTTTTTGGCGCCGTTTCCGGGGACTTATTTATCTTTCACTATTAGTTTTGAGGTTAGATACCTTTACTTATATCTAATTTTCTTTTTACTTATTGTTTTTGTTTTCACTTGTTTCAGGTTTTCAGACACTACATGAGACGAACTAGAAGCTTTGAAATCCGACCGCTTGACCCAGAGATTGAAAGAACCATCAGATAGTTGAGAAGGGAAAGACGAGAAGGCCAAGAAGCAATCGTTAACATGGAACCTAAACCTTTGGATGCTGCACCACCAATTCCCATTCGAGACAAAACCATTCCTGTGGTTGATGGACTCATTTCATGTATTATACTTCCTCTCTTACCAGAAAATACGTGTGACATCAAAACATGCATTCAGATGATTCAGCATTCAGTTCGGTTTGGGGGGAATGCAACTGAAGATCCTAATGCCCATATCAGTAACTTCCTGGAAGTTTGCGGTACTTTCAACTACAACCGAGCAGCTGAAGAAGCTATGAGACTGTGAGTTTTTCCATATTCCTTGAAAGAGAGAGCCAAAACTTGGCTACATTCACTACCAGCAGGTTCCATCATAACTTGGAACACTCTAGCCAAAAAATTCCTTGCAAAGTACTTTCCACCAACCAGAACTGCAAAGTTGAAGAATGACATCATATCTTTTGTACAAAAAGATTCAGAATCCCTCTGCGAAGCTTTGGAAAGATTCAAAGATTTACTCCGGAAATGTCCTCACCATGAGACTGCAAAATGGCTACAAGTCCAAACCTTCTACAATGGTCTTTCTGGAATAATGAGAACCACAATTGATGCTGCTGCTGGAGGAGCTTTAATGGAAAAATGAGAAGATCAAGCCTGTGACTTAATTGAAGAAATGGCCAACAACAACACCTTGTGGCCAACAGAAATGAGCTTGATTCAACGAATTGCTGGAATTTATGAAGTTGAAGCCAACACTGCAGTGAATACCAAGCTGGATCAGATATGCAAATTCTTGGAAACTCTCAATATGCAAGGCAATATTGGATCCACAAGTTCACCATATGGAGGAGCACCAGAACCAAACCAACATAAAGAAATGGTGAATTACGTCAACAATTTCAACAGACATGAGAATAATCCATATTCAACACCTACAACTCATAGTGGAGGAATCATCCCAATTTTTCATGGAACAACAATTCAGGGCAAATGAACAACCCACCACCCGGATTCCAACAGCAGAACAAAGGACAGGAGCAGACAAATGAATCAGGAATAACAGAAGTGCTGACCCACTTGAAAAAGATAAAAACAAAACACGACTCTCAAGCAGCTAGATATGATGCTATGTTTCAATCCTAAACAACATTAATTCAGAGTCAATCTGCTTCTATTAAAGCACTGGAGAATCAAATTGGACAATTGGCCAATGCTCAGAGTTATAGACAGCCAGGAAATCTTCCTAGCAACACAGAACCAAACCCAAGGAACATAGGGAATGAGCAATGTCATGTCATCATGTTAAAAAGTGGTACTGAAATATACAAAGATGATGGAATCAAGGCAACTGCTGAGGAAATTCTAAAAGAAAGCAGCGAAGTAGTTCCACAAATGGAGGAAAAAGAAGCAAAGGAAAAAGATCAAGAAAGGATCACTCTACCTCCACTCTTTCCACAGCGTCTCCAGAAGAATAAACTAGACAAGCAATTTTCTCGATTCCTAGAGATCTTCAAAAAGCTGCATATCAACATTTCATTTGCAGAAGCGTTGGAATAAATGCCCAACTATGCCAAATTCATGAAAGACATTCTTTCACGAAAGTGGAGATTGGGAGATTACGATACAGTAGTATTATCAGAAGAATGCAGCGCTATCATTCAGAGGAAACTTCCTCCAAAATTGAAAGATCTTGGCAGTTTCACTGTTCCTTGCACCATAGGAGAACATGACTTCGGTAAGGCTTTGTGTGATTTAGGTGCGAGTGTTAATTTGATGCTTTTTTTCTATTTTCAGGAAATTACAGATTGGAGAAACAATGCCCACCTCAGTCTCTCTACAACTTGCTGATAGAACGCTCGTATTTCCGAGAGGTGTAGTTGAAGATGTACTGGTCAAAGTTGACAAATTCATTTTCCCAACAGATTTTATTATCCTTGATATGGAGGAAGACGAAGACGTGCCGATCATTCTTGGGAGAGCATTCTTGGCTACAGGACGAACCATTATTGATGTACAAAAAGGAGAACTAACCATGAGGGTACAAGACCAAAAAGTAACATTCAACGTTTTCAAAGCCATGAACTTCCCGAATGACGAGAAAGAGGAATGTTTCAGACTTGATGTGATAAATAGTACCGTCTAGACTTGCGATGCAATGTAAAGTTCTACTGACAAACTTAAAGCATGTCAATTGCCTGTGGAGCCTGAAGATAAAGCGTATTGTGCACTGAAGAAGCCAATTCATGCACTACAAGAAACAGAAGAGAAACAGTTCTACCAGCTCAACGAATTGGAGGAATTTCACGTTCAGCCTTTTGAGAATGCCAGATTGTACAAAGAAAAGGCCAGAAAGAAACATGATGAGAAGTTAGTGCGCATACAACTGGAACCAGGGCATATGGTACTGTTAAACAAATCAAGGGTAAAACTCTTCCCATGGAAGCCAAAATCGCGGTGTTCAGGTCCATTCCTAATCACTAAGGTTTTACCAGATAGAGCTGTTGAGTTATATGATCCCGACTCCAACAAAACATTCAAGGTTAAAAACAAGCGTGTCAAGCACTACTGGGGAGAATCAATTGAGAGACAAAAAGAAAACGTCACACTTTCAGATCCTGCCTAACATTCGGGAAATCATGTCTAGCTAATGACGTTAAACTTAGCGCTAGCTGGGAGGCAACCCATACAATTTGTGTATATAATGTGATTTGGTGTTGATGAGTGATATTAATATCACTATTTCCCACTCATTTATCCTAATATTTTGTATAGTTTCATGAGTTTTGTGAATGTTTTGATGTGTTTTATTTTTTTTTACAGATAAATAAAGTTTGGAGAGCATTGGAAGTAATTTGGAGCCAAAACAGTGAAAAGGGACGAAAAGGGCATTTTTGTAATTTGTCCGCATCGCGACGCGGAAGCTGCCTGCGTCGCGACGCCTAACATGCACCAAGACTTGCTAATGTGCGCTGGGTCCACAAGTCAGAATCTGAGAAGTTTGACTTTGCTAACGTGCGTCGTGCCACATGTCACCATCACATCAAATCTACTAACGTGCGCCGTGCCACATGTCATCATCCTACGGTGCTGACAGTCGCCATCGCCACATGTCACTCCACATCATCGTCCACATCACCAGTTGACCGAGTCAACGTGCCATATCATCGCCACGTCATCATCAGCCAATCACAGCGTGCCACATGTCATAATCCTACGGTGCCGACAATCACTTTCGCCACGTCAGCATAATCATTGAATTCCTAGCCGCCTTGCCACGTGTCACCTTATCTCTTTATCCGAATCACCACGTGTCAGATAAGAATCTGAAGCCGACAAACCAGAAGCCGCCACGTGTCACATCGCGACGCGCAAAGCCTTGCGCATCGCGACGCCCGAAGCCCACTGACGCTTATAAATTCAGCTCGATTTCAGAATTCAAATCATGCATTCCTTGAGTTTTGTAAGGACTTTAAGAATTGCATCTTGTGTGTTTAAGTTTTTGTAATTTAAATTAAGCATTTTTACTTTTAGTATTTTCAATTATGCAATTTTACTTTTTGTAATAAAATTTTATTTTATTTTATTTTTGTTCTTTTATGTTCAGTAGTTAATTTATTGCCGGGGTAAAGGTGAAGCTTTTTACTTTTATAATTTAGATTAATCTCCCTTAATTATAATATATAAATTATTTAAAACCTGACTTAATAAGAAGATACCGCTATATTGATCGGTTGGTAATTATTTATAAATTGGTTTTAACCTGACTTAATGAGGATACCGTCTGGTTGGTCGGTTGGTAATTAATTATTAATTTGACTTAATTAGGATACCGCCTATATGGCTGGTTGGTAATTATCACGCAAATTTATATATTATAATAAGGGAGATTTCTAAATTAGAAATAGTAAAGGTACATTAATCTCACTTCAATTATAATATGGAAATTGTGATTTAATAATATGAATTAAGAGTTGATTCCTCCTTAATGGCTGGTCTTTAGGTGACAGATAATTACCGCCTATATGGCTGGTTTATGGATAAATAATAACACCGCCTTTATGGCTGGTTCAAATTAATTTGATAATACTGGCAATTTCCATATTATAATAATTTGAGATTTCTAAAAGTGGATCCCCTATCCCCAACATTTTATTTTTATTCTAGGGAAGTGATGAAACAAATTATTACTAGGCTTAATAATTGATTTAATTATTATTGGGTAATTCTTTTGTTTGTTTATTGAATCTTAAGCTTAATGCTTCTTGTTGTCTGATCACCAATAAGATTGATGTGGTAAACATAAAATGAACTAGACATAAGGATTTTAGGTTTCAGCCTTAGATTCAATAGCCCACGATTTTCCTTGAGGATAGATAACCCTTTAATATATTTCCTTACATGATAGACATATACCTGTCGGGCGGGGGTAGCCATAATTGGAACTTAATCTTAATGAATCCAGGTAATTTGGTTGACATAGACATATGGTTCAATTGGGTTATACCGGGTATTTGCATCTGACCATCGACAGAGGCTTTTGCATATCTTCGTGTTCCAGGTTAGCAAACTAATTTATTACACATATATAAGAGAATCAATTAATATTTATAATAATATTGTGTGGAGTCACAACTCTAGATCTTTGTATCTTTTGTAATTTTCCTTAGTATTTTCTTTTGTATCTTTAAGTATTTTATTTATCAAATCCACATTCAACCAACAAAAGCATTCATTCTTTTCTCCCTATAATTAGATACTTGTAAATTAATAGTATCAACAATTAATAACAACAGTAGGAATTAATTCCTCATGAGATCGATATTTTTATACTACTTGAACGATACGTGCGCTTGCGTTATACGTGTGTGTTTACGCCGGTCAAGTTTTTGGCGCCGTTGCCGGGGACTTATTTTTCTTGAGTTATTAATTTGAAGCTATCTAATTTACTTGTATCTAATTTTCTTTATTTTAATCTGTAATTTTTATTTCTTTCTTTTGTTTTCAGGTGATTGAAAAATGGAACATTATTGAGAGATTGAAAGATTAGGAGCTTTACTAGAAGAAGATACACCCCAAATCTGGGAGCAACAGTCTGGTTTTCTGAGGCTTGTTGTTCAGCCCAACAATTATCACTGGATGTCAGAATCAAGCAATACTACATTTGCTCATCAGAACAAAATGAGGAGATGTGTGATATGTGATAGTAACCACCCGAGCAATCAATGTATATACTTTTCAGAGTGGCAGAATTTTCGGAATTATTCAAGGTATGAAGAATCATCACATTTTCCATCTTATCCACCATCCATCTACAATCTTCATCAAGAACCAGAACCATCAGAGGAAGATCAGGTGATTGACATGCTCAAAGATTGGCTCGAGGAACGGGAAGCTCAATTTGATGCACAAATTCAGAGTCAAGCGGCGTCTATACAGAGGATGACAGATCAAGTTGGACAATTAACAGATAACCTGAATCACATATCTCACGGAGCAAGTTCAAATACTACTGAAGAAGCCTTCGAATATCCTGAGATTCATCATGACATCATAACAGAGGACGAGCTGAGCAGAATCAGGAACCAGAGGTATCAGTTCAGGAGCCCAAACCAACAGAATCTCGATTTGATTTTTATTATTCTGACTCTGACGAGGATGAAGAAGATGAGCCATTTGTACCAACTTCACCAACGAATGAGGATGAAATTCTGTATCCTCAAAATGAAGATCTTGGAGCATCCATTGCACAAATGTTTGAAGAAGATCTACCTGATCCAGAGGATGAAGACCTAAAATATGACATCTCTTTACATCCTCAGGTTGACACTTATGGAGCATGCATTTCACAGATGACAGCTGAAGAATTGAATATGGAAATTTTAAAATTCATTTGTGAAGAAAATGTGGAGCAAGAAGCAGAGCAAATAGAGGAGCAAATGTCTGAACTTATTAAAGATCCAGAGCATTCAGGCGAAACATCACTGTTTTGGGGAGTACAAATCAAAGATATCACCCAGAAGCTTGACAGAATGGAACTCCCATTCCAAGTCAAGCACCATACAAGACCTTATGATTTTCTTTCTTTCTTTTCAGGAATTACTGGAGCGACAAAGATCAAAAAGGTGGCACGAGCACTAAATGAGACAAAACTCTTTTTACCACCTTACCGTTGGAAGAGACCCTTCAAAAGCAACGCACATGTGAATGTCTTTAATAGGACATCCAAAACGACGCTGAAACCTCATTGACAGATAGATTTCATTCACGTCTGGCTGAAGACGAAAAATTTAGCGCTAGTAGGGAGGCAACCCATGCACTTTGTTGTAATTTCTATTTTTATATTTTGTGTATACATGTTGTAGAGTTTTTAATTTCGTGTGTTATTTTTGTAGGGAAAAGCTCAACCAAAGCATAAGACAGAAGGAATAGTGTTTGGCAAAGTTAGAGATAATTCATTAGCGATGGCTGAGTAAGGAATGGATTCTTGAGACGCATCCTAATGAATTTATACTAAGCAAATGGCGTATTGCGTACACAATTCCGTTACCTTAATTATTGCTTGGATTTTCTTTTCTGTTGTAATTATCTTTATTTTCGTAGACAGGATCCAGACTTTTTGACTTTTCACGATTTCTTTTGTTGTTTAGCTAATATCGTCATTTGGAAGATACTAGTGCTATTATTACTCACTCTTTTCAGGTACTATAAATTCATCCCGTCATTGCACTTTTGAAGGCATCCAGATTTGAGAAAGAAATATATAAAAATGGAAGCCACTTCAAGAAGACGAGTTGAGAACATTTGTGTGTTTTGCGGTACTAGTGTTGGAGTTAAACCATAATACATAGAAGTAGCACATGAATGGGTCGAGTCTTAGCTGCAAGGAATATGCACTTAGTATTTGGCGGAGGCAATCTTGGACTAATGGGGATCGTTTCAAAGGCCGTACAGGAAGGAGGCAGTCACGTTTTGGGAATCATTCCAAAACCCTTGGCAGAGGCAAATCTTATTGAACCATCAAACGGAGAGGAACTGATCGTACCAGGTATGTCTGAACGATTGGTAGAAATGATATAACCGTGCTGATGCTTTTATTGCTTTACCAGGTGGGCTCGGAACGTTTGAAGAGATATTCACAGTCGCATCATGGGCGCACTTGAACATTCATCGAAATCCCATTGGATTACTTAACATTGAACATTTTTTTGATTTTCTGTTTGTATTTCTTGCGGAAGCCAAAAGACATGAGTTCGTCACAAAATCAGTACATGATATTTCCTGACTACAACAAAGGGCGAAGAATTAATTGATCAAATCCTAGCCTTTAAACCAAAAATCGACCCCATTCTTTCCAAGTTGAGCTGGTCAGATAGCGATCGTGGTAACAATCGTAAATTGGACATAGATCTTAATCGGTAATTTTTCCTGTAGAATTTCAGCTAACCAGGTATCATCTTCCAAACTATTCTTCTACTGTTTAAGACATTGGGGACAATTTCTCATTTAGGTTTGGGGGAGGGAATTAGTTAATTAGTATCTTGTTTTTTAGTTTGTGTGTTGTTTTTATTTTTAGTCCTAAATTTTTCGAAAAAAAAATTGAATTTTTTTCAAAAAATTACAAAAATATTTTGCGTTTTTGTGTTTTTATTTTGACTAAAACGGTGAAATTGGTAAGAGATAGCTGAGTAAGGAGTTTTCACTCATGAGACGTATCTCAAACCTATTTCGGAACAAGTTAATTATTGTTTATTTCCTATTGAATTATTTAATTTGTGAATTCTCCATAATACTGACTAAAATGGATCTTCATATGCTCAGTTGGCAGGTATTATCAACATGCATGGTAAGATACGGACATGAGCTATAATTGAAAAGTTTGTAATATTCAGTGCTCTAGTTTAATTGGAGGAAGCATCTCAAAAAGCAATGGAGTAAAAAAAAAAACGTATGAGGTCCGAGTTATTAAGTCTGTAAGGGTGTTTTAACACCTAGTGCCATAAAGCCACTGGTTTGGGAGTCACTGGCCCAAATCTCGCTACATGGATCAAGGATGTTGCAAAAATATATATATTTGAAGTCTGAGTAATTAAGTCCGTAGGGGTGTCTTAACACCTAGTGCCCTAAAGCCAGCTGGTTTGGGAGCCACCAACCCAAAGCTCGCTATATAGACGGAAGGTATTGTATATAAATAAAAAAATCAAAGAAAAAAATCAGAAAAATCAGAAAAATTAGTTCGTTGCAGCAAAAAGGTGTGAATTCTGATAAAACTTTAGAACAAAAATATTACTCTCTTATCAACTGCATTGTGACTGTTGTGGGCAAAAATGAGTTGTTTAATATTCTGTTGGCTGTGTAAATGGAGAATGGTAAATATAATCGGAGAATTTACTTATTCGGTAAATTAGAAAGAAGAAACAACTACTAACTTGGAGTAGAAGTTTCACATGATTAGTCACTAACTTCTTTATTCTCTTTTCGCTTGTCTTTTCGCTTTTGTGTGCATTAGTTTTTACTACCTTCTTACTTTTGTAAAATGTTTGTGGGTATCATTGCTGTAACCATCACGAGACTACAACTCATCCACTAGGGACACATAGGGGTTTAAAAGCTTGTTGCATACGCTAAATGCAACCGTGATCCCTACGAAAGTGGCTTAGTTAATTTTATTTTGTGTTATTTTATTTTGTGTTTTGCTCGAGGACTAGCAAAATGTTAGGTTTGGGGTGTGATGAGTGATATTTATATCACTATTTCCCACTCATTTATCCTAATATTTTGTATAGTTTATTGAGTTTTGTGAACGTTTTGATGTGTTTTATTGTTATTTTACAGATAAATAAAGTTTGGAAAGCATTGGAAGCAATTTGGAGCCAAAACAGTGAAAAATGACGAAAAAGGGCATTTTTGTAATTTATCCGCGTCGTGATGAGTAAACTGCCTGCGTCACAACGCCTAACATGCACCAAGACTTGCTAACGTGCGCCGGGTCCACAAGTCAGAATCTAAGAAGTTTGACTTTGCTAACATGCGTCGTGCCACGTGTCACCATCACATCAAATCTACTAACGTGCGCCGTGTCACATGTCATCATCCTACGGTGCCGATAGTCGCCATCGCCACGTATCACTCCACATCATCGTCCACATCACCAGTTGACCAAGTCAACGTGCCACATCATCACCACATCATCATCAGCCAATCACAGCGTGCCACATGTCACAATCCCACGGTGCCGACAATCACTTTCGCCATGTCATCACAATCATTGAATTGCCAGCCGCCTTGCCATGTGTCACATTATCTCTTTATCCGAATCGCCACGTGTCAGATAAGAATCTGAAGCCGACGAACTAGAAGCCGCCACGTGTCACATTGCGACGCGCAAAGCCTTGCGCGTCCCGACGACCGAAGCCCACTGACGCTTATAAATTCAGCTCGATTTCAGAATTCAAATCATACATTCCTTGAGTTTTGTAAGGACTTTAAGGATTGCATCTTGTGTGTTTAAGTTTTTGTAATTTAAATTAAGCATTTTTACTTTTAGTATTTTCAATTATGCAATTTTACTTTTTGTAATAAAATTTTATTTTATTTTATTTTTGTTCTTTTATGTTCAGTAGTTAATTTACTGCTGGGGTAAAGGTGAAGCTTTTTACTTTTATAATTTAGATTAATCTCCCTTAATTATAATATATAAATTATTTAAAACCTGACTTAATAAGGATACCGCTATATTGGTCGGTTGGTAATTATTTATAAATTGGTTTTAACCTGACTTAATGAGGATACCGCCTGGTTGGTCGGTTGGTAATTAATTATTAATTTGACTTAATCAGGATACCGCCTATATGGCTGGTTGGTAATTATCACGCAAATTTATATATTATAATAAGGGAGATTTCTAAATTAGAAATAGTAAAGGTAGATTAATCTCACTTCAATTATAATATGGAAATTGTGATTTAATAATATGAATTAAAAGTTGATTCAACCTTAATGGCTGGTTTTAATTATGTAACATAATGTGACACCGCCTATATGGCTAGTCTTTAGGTGACAGATAATTACCGCATATATGGCTGGTTTATGGATAAATAATAACACCGCCTTTATGGTTGGTTCAACTTAATTGGATAATACTAAAAATTTCCATATTTTAATAATTTGAGATTTCTAAAAGTGGATCCCCTATCCCCATCATTTTATTTTTATTCTAGGCTAGTGATAAAACACAATATTACTAGGCTTAATAATTGATTTAATTATTATTGGGTAATTCTTTAGTTTGTTTATTGAATCTTAAGCTTAATGCTTCTTGTTGTCTGATCACCAATAAGATTGATGTGGTAAACTTAAAATGAATTAGACATAGGGATTTTTGGTTTCAGCCTTAGATTCAATAGCCCACGATCTTCCTTGAGGATAAATAACCCTTTAATAGATTTCCTTACAGGATAGACCTATACCTGTCGGGCGGGGTAGCCATAATTGGAACTTAATCTTAATGAATCCAGGTAATTTGGTTGACATAGACATATGGTTCAATTGGGTTATATGGGTATTTGCATCTGACCATCGACAGAGGCTTTTGCATATCTTCGTGTTCCAGGTTAGCAAACTAATTTATTACACATATATAAGAGAATCAATTCATCTTTATAATAATATTGTGTGGAGTCACAACCCTAGATCTTTGAATCTTTTGTTATTTTCATTAGTCTTTTCTTTTGTATCTTTAAGTATTTTATTTATTAAATCCACATTCAACCAACAAAAGAAATCATTCTTTTCTCCCTATAATTAGATACTTGTAAATAAATAGTATCAACAATTAATAACAACAGTAGGAATTAAGTCCTCGTGGGATCGATATTTTTATACTACTTGAACGATACTTGCGCTTGCGTTATACGTGTGTGTTTACGCCGGTCAGGTGTGTTTCATTTTTGTGTGTTTAATTTGTGTAGGTAAAGTCAGATTTCAGGATGGAGGAAGTTCCCACAAATCTTCACAAGCAATTTCCTTCTCTCCCTCAAAAATCTCTGATGAAAGTCTACAAGCTCGCTTGGAACGAATGAGATTACTGATGATTAAAGGTATTCCTACTGACATTCGTTGGATTATTGAAGCACGAGTCCAATTGGAAGGTGAGTCTTCTGACTATTTTATTTCACATCTGTCTGGTTTAGGTAGAAGCACATATGCTAAAAAGAGAAGAGCTAAAAGAATGAGTGTTTGCTATAAATGTGCTTGCATGTTTTATGATACTCGTTTTCGTTCTTTAAGAATGGTGTCTGATAACCTTGAAGATAAGATTAATTTCATTAGGGATGGCTTGAGTAAGGAGTCTTTGGATGACATATTTAAAACTCTTGAGACGCATCCTAGTGGATATGTGTATCATGAAATTCGCATGTTATATACACAATTCCTAAAAAAAAAGACAACGGTTAAGTTTCAGGAATCTGACTAAAAAAGACCATGTTTGCCAATTTATAAGAAAATTGGATGAGAAGCTTGTTCTTGACAAATAGATGTCAATCAAGCCGTCACTTTCTGTAAATATTATTTTCCTTGTCTTTAACTAATAATTGTGATTTGTTTTGTTATTTTCTTTTATTTTCTCCGACAGGATCCAGACCTTTTTGACTATCACGATTTATTTTACTGTTTAACTAATAATTATCATATGGCAGGTAATAGTGCTATTATTACTCACCCTTTTTCAGGTATTATAAATTCAACTCATCATTGCACTCTTGAAGACATCCAGAATTGTGAAACAAAAATGGAAGCCACTTCAAGAAGACGAGTTGAAAACATTTGTGTGTTTTGTGGTACTAGTGTTGGCACTAAGCCACAGTACATAGCGGCAGCACATGAATTGGGTCGAGTCTTAGCTGAAATAAAGATGCACTTAATATATGGCAGATGTAATCTTGGACTAATGGGGATCATTTCAAAAGTTGTATAGGAAGGAGGCAGTCAAGTTATGGGAATCATCCCAAAACCCTTGGCGGAAGCGAATATGATAGGACCATCAAACGGAGAAGAACTGATCGTGCCAGGTATGTCTGAACGATTGGTTGAAATGAGTAACCGTGCTGATGCTTTTATTGCTTTGCCAGGTGGCTTGGGTACGTTGGAGGAAATTTTTACAGTACTATCTTGGGCGAACCTGAACATACACCAAAAACCGCTTGGACTATTCAATGTTGATAGATTTTTTTGATTTTCTTTGTGTGTTTCTTGATAATGCCCGTAGAAATGGATTCATGTCAAAACCTATAAAAGATCTCATTTTTACTGCCAGAACTGCCCCAGATTTAATTGACCAAATCTTAGCCTTTGAACCACAAATTGACCATATCCTTTCCAAGATTAACTGGTCTGATAATGATCGTAAGAAATGAAGGATTAATCTGGATCTTAACCTTTAAATTTCTCTTTTAGATGTAGAAATTCAGCTAACCAGGTACTGTTTCTAAACTTCTCTTCTACTTTTAAAATATTTGGGACAATGTATCATTTAGGTTTGGGGGAGGGGATTAGTTGACTAGTATCTTGTTTTTATTTTGTTATTTTTAGTCTAAAATTTTTGAAAAAAATCAAATGTTTTTTTACAAAATCAATATATTTTTTTTGTGTGTTTTTAATTTGATTAATCAGGTGAAATTGGTGTAAGAGATAGCCGAGTAAGGAATTTCCACTACTGAGACGTATCTCAACCTATTTCGAAACAAGTTATTTTTTGTTTATTTCCTTTTGAATTATTTAATTTGTGAATTCTCCATAAAACTAACTAAAATGGATCTTCATATGCTCAGTTGACAGATATTATCAATATACATGGTAACATACGGACATAAGATGTAATTGAAAAGTTTGTAATATTCGGTGCTATAGTTTAATTAGAGGAAGCACCTAAAAAAGCGATGGGAAAAAAACATCCTAGATCCGAGTTATTAAGTCTGTAAGGGTGTTTTAACACCTAGTGCCCTAAAACCAACTGGTTTGGGAGTCACTAGCCCAACACTCGTTACATGGATAAAAGATATCGCAAAAAAATATATATTTATATCGGAGATCTGAGTAATTAAGTCCGTAGGGGTGTCTTAACACCTAGTGCCCTAAAGCCAACTGGTTTGGGAGTCACTGACCCAAATCTCGCTACATAGATGGAAGATATTGTATATAAATAAAAAATAGAAAAGAAAAAAATCAAAAAAAAAAATCAGAAAAATATTCCATTGCTAAAAAAGGTGTGAATTCCGATAAAACTTTAGGACAAAAATATTACTTTCTTCTCAACTGCACTTGTGATTATTGTGGGAAAAAATGAGTTGATTAATATTTTTTTGGCTGTGTACATGAAGAATGGTAAAAAAATAATCGGAGAATTCACTTATTCGGTAATTTAGAAAGAAATAAAACAACTACTAACTTGGATAAGAAGTTTCACATGTTTAGTCACTAACTTCTTTATTCTCTTTTCTCTTGTCTTTTTGCTTTTGTGTGCATTAGTTTTACTATCTTTTTTACTTTTATCAAACGTTTGTGGGTATCGTTGCTGTAAGCCCTCACGAGACTACAACTCGTCCACTAGGGACACCTATGGGTTTAAAGGCTTGTTGCATATGCTAAATGCAACCATGATCCCTACGAAAGTGGTTTAGTTTAATTTTAATTATTTCTTGTATTTTATTTTGTTGTTTTGCTTGAGGACTAGCAAAATGTTAGGTTTGGGGGTGTGATGAGTGGAAAATATATCAATATTTACCGCCCCTTTTACTTAATATTTTGTTTAGTTTCTCGGGTTTGATGAACGTTTTGATGTGTTTTAGTTTATTTTGAAGAAAAAATAATATTGGGACTCAATGGAATCATTTAGGACGAAAAGTGGGTCAAATAAGGGTAAAAATTGGACTTGACATATTAATTTTGGAGATTGTAAACTTGAAAGGGCGTTCTAACGAAGTACAGTTTCGGAAATTCCAGTTTTGCACAATTGTCGTATTTTGGGCATAACCTTTTACTCCGATATCGGATTGAGCTCATTCAAGTTCCATATTAAATAAGACTCAAAGATCTACAACTTTAAAGAACAAAATAATTTCTAATTCTGAAGATTGCATGACCGAAATTGATGAAATATCCGTAAGTGTGTTATGTATAAATATTAAAGTCATTTTCAAAGCAAATAAATAAATAAATAAATAAAAAATAAAAATAGTCAAACTCCCACCAAACAAGATAGCAATTAGTGGAGCAATTAATAATGGATTTGGTGGAGGTAAAATTTTGCCTATAAATACAAAGCCATTTCATTTGTAAATTCATACTCTATTCTCTGTAATTCATTAAGAATAACTAAAAAGATTGTATCTTATTTGTTTATTTACAGCTTTCAGTAATTAATTTCACTTTCGCACTTTCTTTTCTTTACTTTTCAGTCTTTACTTTCCGTAATTTACTTTAACGCAATGATGAGATAACTCCCCCTTGCTGGGGTAAAAGGTAAAGTTTTTACTATTGCTATTTAGATTAATCTCCCTTAATTATAATATAATAACTATTTAAAACATGACTTAATGAGGATAACATCATATTGGTCGGTTGGTAATTAATTATAAATTAGTTTTAACCTGACTAAGCATGGATACCGCCTGGTTGGTCGGTTGGTAATTAATTATTAATTTGACTTAATTAGGATACCGCCTATATGGCCGGTTGGTAATTATCACGCAAAGTTAATATATTATATTAATGGAGATATCTAAAATAGTAGTAATAAAAGTGGATCCTCTAACCCCATCATTTTCTTTTATTGTACTTTTACTTTATTTGCTTTTCAACAATTTACTTTTCATCAATTTACTTTTCATCTATTTACTTTTTAGCAATTTACTTTTCAGCAATTTACTTTTCAGCCATTTACTTTTCAGTATTTAATTTCTAGCAATTTACTTTATGTCTTTTATTTTATTTAAGTTTTTACCAGCCCTAGTTATGTGTCGTAACTAAGTTAGTTATCTGGGGTTGTGATGAAGTCCAATATCACCGGTTTATAAGGGGTTAAATTAAGGTTTTGGTAATATAAAAGTTTATTTATTGAGCCTTAGTCTTAATGCATCTTGTTAACTGGCCATTAATAAGATTGATTCGGTAAACTTAAAATGAACTTGGAAAAAAAGATTTTAGGTTTAAGACCTTAGACTTAATAGCCCACGATCTTCCTTGAGGATAGATAACCCTTTAGTAGATTTCCTTACAGGATATGAATATACCTGTCGGGCGGGGGTAGCCATAATTGGAACTTAATCTTAATAAATTCAGATAACTTAATTGACATAGAAATATGATTAATTGGGTTACACTGGGTGTTTGTATCTGAACATCGGAAGAGGCTTTTACATAATTTAGTGTTCTAGGTTAATAAACCAATATATTACACAACCGTAAGATAACCACTTCATCTTTAAAAATGATATTGGAAGGATTCACAACCCTGGATAGTTTTAAAATTGAATTTTCCTAAATCAATTTTTGTGAAAATTTATTTACTTGTTTTAAATTTAAAATCACTTTTAAATCAAACAATCAATCCATTAGATACTTGTAAATATTTAACTTCTTACATTAATAGCTTAGGTATTAAGTCCTCGTGGGATCGATACTTTTATACTACTTAAACGATACGTGCGCTTGTGTTATACGTGTGTGATTACGCCGGTCAGTCATTTTACCCCGAATGCAAGATTCACAAGTTAGATAAGGTTCAATGGTGAGATCATGTATCAAACCATTCATAACCAACTAGGTTAGGAGTTTCACGCCTATATGACCCAACCTCATGTGCCATAGTTCCGTATTATTTATATCAGATTATTTACGTTTATTAATTCCAGTATTAAAGATATCTTGTGAGGTTCGCAATATGTAATGACAATGCTCATTTGGACAACAAATGATCTGAATATTATTTCTATCATATAAATACAAAGAACGATTCTTAATATTTATATTATATCATTCAGTATCTTATATAAAAAGTGACATAATATTCGCCACACATCCTGACACAAAATATCAGTCATTCAACAAAAGTCTCCCACTGAGTAATGGAATCTCGCATATGCCCACTACAACCACATCCAGAGAGTCACTACTCCCGAATTGCAAATGTTAATGAGACAAGCAGAATCTAAAATCCATTAGATGTTATAGCTTCAAAAGCCAACAGGATATCAATAATAGGAAAATAAAAGTATCTGATGTCGATGCTCTTTCCCTCATTATATGTGTGAGGTAGTCTGGACAGTTTCTTTTCCAGAGCCCGAATTTCTGATAGTGGTGGCACTTATCTTCAGAAGCTCTCTTTGGCTTCGCTACCCTACCCTGCGGAGGAATACTGAAACCTTTCTTCTTCTTTCCCTTTATCTTCTTCCCCTTCGACTAGGATTAAGAAGTAACGGAAAGTGAAGTGGGTTTCGGAGGGCGAGTCGGAACTCCCTTCTTTAAATCTTCCTCCGGTTTGAGAAGCATCCTATGTAACTCACGATAAGAGCAGTGAATCTCATTCATATTGAAGTACATGACAAACTGGTGATATGACGCCGGGAGCGAACAGAGTATGACACTCCCTTCTAGAGTATCATTGAGAGGGAGATCACTGCGCCTTAATTGCTCGATCAATTGATCAAATGAATCACATGTGTGCTCACATCCCGCCCCTCATTAAGTTTAGAATGGAACAGTTCTATTGCAACTCTATGAACTATAACATGTTCCTAGTTCATGAATGATTGACAAAGTTGTGTCATCATGCTATATGCATCGTGCATCTCAAAGTATTGCCTCTTCAGTTCAGAAGAAAGAGAACTGAGAATGAATTATTTAACCCTTAAATCATCATCTTTCCATTTACGGACAGTCTCAATCTCTTCAGGCGATGTATCCTATGATATAGCAAATGGTAATGGACCTTCCAAAATATATCCCAGCTTTTCGGATCTGAGGACAATCCTCAAATCCATATCCCAGTCTGCAAAGTTCTCAATGTCCTTAAGCTTATTCGTATCAAGCATACGAGCAAAATGATCGGTCGAAGGTGCCGCCATTGCAAATCTATCAAATAGACAACGAATCAATGGTTAGCAAACAAAATAATTTCATATTATATCAAAAGCATAAATTGATCATGGATTTTTAATATAAAAAATGCTCCTCCCACTATTTCATGCAAAATTGTAATCCCCAGACATAATACAAAACATGCGATAATCAAATCATAACATAATAGTGAAAGGTGGACCCCATGAATATATTTCAGCTCACAGCTTTGGCACGTTCTCGCCTACGTATATTCATTAGGTAGACAACTCATTGTCGATCACTCACTAATGACTCCTGGGTTTTCGGTCCTGTCGTTTCTCGTTGTGACATCTTTGGCACGTTGACAATGAGGCGTACCAAGGTCAAACTTTTCAATGATAAATTCAAGATACTTGCTGACTGGTGCGTAATCACACGCGTATAATGCAAGCGCACGTATCGTTCAAGTAGTATAAAAAATATCGATCCCACGAGGACTTAATACCTAATCTATTAATTTTATGAGGTCAAATGATTACTAATATCTAACAAGTTGATTGATTGATTTGAAATGGTAATGATTTTAAATTTAAAAAAAGTAAATAAAATTGCATGAAAGTAGGTTTAAGAAAATTCTATATTAGGAAACTATCTAGGGTTGTGAATCTTTCTAATATCTTTTAAAAGATGAAGTGGTTATTTCATGTTTGTGCAATAAATCGGTTTACTAACCTGGAACACTAAATTATGGGAAAGCCTCTGTCGATGGTCAGACGCAAATACCCAGTATAACCCAATTGAACCATATGTCTATGTCAACCAAATTACCTGGATTCATTAAGTTTAAGTTCTAATTATGGCTACCCCGGCCGATTGGTATATGTCTATCCTGTAAGGAAATCTATTAAAGGGTTATCTATCCTCAATGAAGATCGTGGGCTATTAAGTCTAAGGCTGAAACCTAAAATTCCTTTGTCAAGTTTATTTTAGATTTATCAGATCAATCTTATTAGTGGCCATTTAACAAGATGCATTAAGCTTAAGACTTAATAAGTAAACCTTTAAATTACCCAAACAATAAAATAACCCCTTATAAACCGGTGATATTAGAAGTCAACACAACCCCAGATAACTAACTTAGTTACGACACATAACTAGGGCTAGTAAGAAATTAAAAGTAAAAGACAAAGTAAAAATGCTGAAAGTAATTGCGGTAAAGTAAAAGCTGAAAAGTAAATTACAATAAAATAAAATGCTAAGGTAAAATAATCAACTTTTACTACTACTAATTTAGATATCTCCCTTAATATAATATATTAACTTGTGATGATTTTACCAACCAGCCATATAGGCGGTAACCTGATTAAGTCAAATTAAGTCCGACCAGCCATAAAGGCTGTAACAAAATTTGTCCATGAACCTGCCATATAGGCGGTAAGAAAGTTTAATTACCAACCGACCAATCTGGCGGTATCCTTGCTTAGTCAGATTAAAACCAGTTTATAAATGATTACCAACCGACCAATATAGAGGTATCCTCTTTAAGTCAAATTTTAAATAGTGAATATATTATATTTAAGGGAGATTAATCTAAATAGCAATAGTAAAAGAATTATCCTTTCACCCTAGCAGGGGAAGTTACCTCCTCATGTTGAATAGTAAAAACTGTAAAAGTAAAAAAAATAAATTACTATTATTACAGAACGTAATTAAAATTAATTACAAAACTAAAATTTAAAAGAAACTAGATAGAAAACTCCGTATTTACATCAGAGAATTCAGAGAGGAAGGTACATCTGAAATAAAAAAACTAAGCTGAATTTATAGGCGTCGATAGGCCTCCGGCGTCGCGACGCTATAGCCTTTGGCGTCGCGACGCCCGTGATTTACGGCGTGGCATGCTGAGAGCTCGACACGTGGCGATTCTGGATAAGGTGATACGTGGCAAGGCGGCTGGCACTCAATGATTATGCTGACATGGCGACACGTGGCGAAAGGGATTGTCGGCACTGTAGGATTGCGACACGTGGCACGCTGTGATTGGTTGATGATGACGTGGCACTTTGACTCGGTCAACTAGTGATGTGGATGATGACATGGCGGTGACATGGAGTGACACGTGGGGACACGTGGCGATGGCGACTGTCGGCACCATAGGATGATGACACGTGGCACGATGCACGTTAGCAGATCGGCTATGATGGTGACACGTGGCACATAGCACGTTAGCAAAGTCAAACTTCTCAGATTCTGACATGCGGACCCGGCGCACATTAGCACGGTGAGGCGCACGTTAGGCGTCGCGACGCCAAAGGCTTGCGCGGTGCGATGCTGAAAATTACCAAAATGCCCTTTTGTCCAATTTTCATTGTTTTAGCTCCAAATCACCTCAAGAATGTCCTGAAACTTTATTTATCTACAAAATAACACAAAACACATCAAAATATTCACAAAACTCAAGAAACTATACAAAACATTAGGTTAAATGAGTGGGAAATAGTGACAGATTTACCACTCATCACTTGCGTAACCCTGACAGCTTTGGCAAGTTCAGGATTCCACTTTCTCTTGAATTCACCTAATATCAAAATATATCCGGTACATATAAATTCCTACCGGCCATATCCTCACAGCTTTGACATGTTCTTGGATTAGTCGTAGATTATTATCCATAAGCGGTATTGACAAGACGGACCAAGTAATATCCATCAAATACATATTCAATATAAACTTTATTTCAAATAGGGATTTTTCCGTAAAAAATGCTTTTACTTTATTTAATCAAATTAAATAACACATGCATGCATAAAGTAATGATTAAATTAAACATTGAATTTAAAGGTATAATCATATCGAGTGTTCAAAATCAGACTCTCTCATACCATTTTTTGGGGTTTTTAGGGGCAAATACAGGTAAACGCAGCGGAACGCGGAAAATCAAAATTTTCCGATTCCAATAATTTTTCTTGTTCAATTAAAATAAACATATTTATTCTAATTACTCAATACTCAAAAACTGAATTTTTTTACTCAAAAATCAAATTCTTGCTTAATTACCGAATGACCCCTCAAAGTTTGTATTTTGTTCATTTTGGTCCTCAAATTGTCAATATAATTTTAAGTGATTCTAAATCAATCCAAAAATGATTTATACATGTCCAATACATCAAAATACAAATTATAACAAAAATCCCACAAAATGACAAAATTTCCTAGAGCCCCCTTTAGGATTTCATTTTGTGCATTTTAGTCCAATCTTGTTCAAAACAAGTCAAGATCAAATCCAATCAATCCCAAATTTAATACACATCATATATACATCATTACACATTACATACATGAAAATTCCCAAATTTGGAAAGGGTTAAGAACCCTAATTTTATAATTCTTCATTTGAATATATTACACCAAATTAAATAAATTCAACACTTTAATTCAATCTTCACAATACCAAACAAGTATCATCACTTTGAAACAACACAAGAACAATTCTAGGTCATCAATGAGTGGCCTAAAAACTCTAGAATGGCAACTTGATTATCAAATAATCAAAAGTGAGCTTAATAACCAATTATAAGCTTACTTTGTTTAACAAACATGCAAACATCTTTCATCAAACTCTCAACACACTTATTACAAATCAAGAGAGTAGAAAAAACTTCCAAGCAACACATGTTGTAGCTTAGAACAATAGAAACAACTTTTTAGTTTAAGAAAAGTTAGAAAAACTTACATAAATGGAAGATTTTTCACTTTTGTTCTCAACACTTAAACTTTTTCTCTCAACTATATTTTTGTAATATTTGGAAGCTTAACCTAATGAAAAAAATGAAACAAAATAATTTATACTCCCCCAACCACTTGGCCGAATTTTGGGAATAAAATAAATATCTTGATATTTTTTTGTTTCAATTTAATAAACTTAGTTTACTTGTTGTATTGATCATTACAACATTTAATGAATTACAACAAGTCAAACCAATCAAATAAAGCCATTTCCTAATGTAATTGTAGGCATTGCATTTTGCATGTGAACCCGATGATGAGTCTCATTTGGAGGCACTACCTTTTAAGTCACGGAAGCCGCGAGAAACGGACGTCGGAAGGGAAAAGATGGAAATCAGTACTTTGTCGAATTTTACTCGTTTGTTTAGCTTCGGGCTCGCTGGTGGACCTCCGTTTAGAGCACCTTTGGCCCAAAAAACCCAGAACCATTTAACCTTGGCCCAACCCACTAACCAAGCCCACACCACCACCAGGCCCACACGCCCATATCACCTTAAAATACACCCAATTAAATCAAATATTAATTAAATTAAATGTTAACTAAATAAAATATTAATTAAATTAAATAAAACATTAATTAAGTCATTTACCAAATTAAATAAAATATAAAATAAAGTCATGCCTAATTTAGATAAGTCAAATATATTAACTTCCTAACTAAACAAAATCATATTACTAAATTAAAGAAATTGCATGCCTAATTAAAATCAATCAACAAATATTATGCCTAATTAAAATAAATCATAACCAATTAAAAATATTGACTTCCTAATCTAACAAATTGTATTCCTAAACCAAGCCAATCAAATATTCAACCTTCCTAATCTAAACCAATCTTGTCTCCATCAAATCCCTTGCTTTCCTTGTCCAACACCAAATCATATCTCTCTTTAATACCAAATATCCCTTCCTTGTGAGATAAGGAGAAGCCCTAGCCCTTGCCTATATAAACAACCCAAAACCAAAGCTACTCCTCTCTCTTAAATATCCCCACGGCAACAAACACAAAAACCATGAAACCCTAAACAACCTCATGCAAACCCTTCACGCCTGCCCCCACTTTAACGCACCACTAACCCTTCACGCCCTCCTCACTCAAACACAGATAAGCCACATTCATTAGCCCCATTTAAACACATAGCATCACTCCACACAGGCCCCCTTTACGCAAGCAAACTCCCCACTCAACAAGCCATCTGCCTCTTCACGGCAAAGTCCACGCATAACAAGCCCTGCACCGTCCATTGACATTGCCTCACGCACAAACCATCCTACACAAGTAATTCATTCACGCCTCAGACCATCACGTAGTCAGCCTTCATAAGCCACGCAAAACAGCCCTCAACCTGCTTCCAGACCATCACACATCACTACCCTCTGCCTTCACGCATCATTACCATCCACAGACCATCTCATCACTCATCTCCCACCTCGCCCAGTAGCCACACAGTCTTACGTAACTCTCAGCAAAACACAAAGCCAACTAGCCACGACTTCAACCAAAACGCTAAATAAAACAGCCCCTTATTGACCAATAAATATGCAATCAACGTGAGCAGCAAACATAACCCTTAATCTCAAAAACGACCACCCACTTCACGCCAAGCTACCTTGTACTCACACACATCCACACACAGCGCCTGCCCTCTCAACACGTCCTCAGCCGCTCCATCACGCACTGACCATAACAATATAAACCAAAGCCTCTGCCTCACTAGCCGCCATTAGTCTTCATCCAGCACACCCCCTACACAGCCTTATTCACGCATTTGCACTGCCCTATCCAAACAGTTCAATTCACGCCCCATTCAACGCCACAAACTGCCCTTAACCAACCAATAAGTCAGCGCACGAAACCCTCTATAAAAAAAGTCCAGAAAAATGCCTAGTAAAACAGTCCAGAAACCGCCCAAAATAGTCCCCGAAACACCAAAACAGTAACCTAATACAACCAAAACAGTGACCAGAAAACCACGAGGAAACAGCAGCAAAACGAAGTGAAAACAATGACCAAAACAGCAAAACAGCGAGCTAAGACGTTAATCCAGTAAACCGGAAGAGTTGCGGAGTGATAGCCCTTCCGACGGCCGTGAAACGCGAGTCCGAAAGTCGACATAAAAGGTTAGACCTGAGGGTACTTTTCCTATTATTTCCATATATCTCTTTTTAATTGTTTTATTCATTTTTATCGCATGAGAGTCGTTTATTGATGCATGATTGTGGCCCTTGAATAGATAGTAAATGCATGTATTGTGGAATAATGCATGTTGTGGCCATTGAGTAGATAAATATGCGTATATTGTAAAATGATGTATGTTGTGGCCCTTGAATAAAATGAGAAATGTGTCGCCTCTCATGGTATATACGATGGAAACCCGGACATAAATTTCATAGGCGATTCCGAATGGACGGTAGTATGATCTGTACTCGGGATACAACTCCACGTACCACTTGAGTAAACGGCGCATATTTTGTTTTGTGTTGCTTTGATTTGTTTGTTATTCGTTATTTGAATTCCTACATTTATTTATTTGATGTGTTCATGAGATGGTATTCAAGCATGATTTAGCCCATTTAGCTGTTCATTTTCAAGCATGATTAGCCATTTATTTTGCGTTACGTTTAGGTTGTTCTTGTTTTTTCGCATTATATGATCGAAGTATGTTCATGAGATTGCCATGTGATATTGCATGTTAGCTGTTATGATGATTACTTTCATGCATGTGAACTTAAGTAGAATTATCCTTGGAAATATGTTGCTTAGGCTTGCTTGAATTATTCCATAAATCATTTTATTACAAGTGACATAAGTAAGGGACCATTCTGAACCCAACGGTTTGAGGTCTTGCTTGCGAGGGGTGAGTGCGGCCTTAAATCTCATTTTCCCGGTTCACACCGGTGGCGACTCCATTATTATCCGGTTTAGTCCCCCGCGGGCTACTCCGTACTCCCAACCGGGTCGCGAGCCTGGGACAGCATGCGTCACCCAGTTCCTGTTCCCACAGTCTGGCGACTCCACTGGGGATAGAGAATCGGCCCCGAAATAATGTCTTGTAATATTATGATTTGTGCTTTAATTAACTGTGTCTACTGTGAGTTAAAAATGGTTTAATCAAGGCATTTTGAGGCTAGGTAATGGTTTGATGTCTTCCTTCACTCACTACCTTTCTAGAAGGAAAAGCTGTGAAGGCACCTAGATAGCCATCTACTCGTAGCCTATTGTGATGGACTAATTTGGAGGACTCGTTGTTTATTCCTGACACCAAGCGATAAGAGCCTAAAAGGCTTGGGTATTTAAGTGAGCCTCGCTCCACCATCCCTCTGGGGAATCTACAACGGGAAGTCCATTTGACAGTCAGTCACACACCATAGCTCGTTGGCACGTACCTTAGTGTATAAAAAGGGGTGCGCTCACTTGGTCGCTCGAACCCTTGAGTGGGGAGACCTAGTTGTGGGCCATCCTTCGCCGGTGAGAGCCTTTGTCTACACTCTTGCAAACCCACACGTAGACCGGGGTTGTATGACCTATAGCAACTATTTCCTTGTGTTTGTGGGCCATCCTCATTTGGATGCAGTTGGACTTCTTGTTGGAAATGCGAACTTGTTGGGCCATTTAAACTGGGACGAGTTCGTATCCTATGACAATTGGGCCAAAAGCTTCTGAAATGTCGATGGGCCGCTCTGTAGAAATTATTTCTTTATGACTGGATTATCTATTATATGCTTGTGTTTGGGAACATTGTCATTTGGATCCATTCAGACCTTTTTTCATGAGGTATGGGCTTGTTGGGCCATTTAAACTGGGACAAGAACGTATCTTATGATGATTGGGCCAAATGCTTCTAAAACGCCAATGGGCCATTATATGTTTGTGTTTAGGAACATTATCATTTGGATACGGTTGGACTTCTTGCCATGAGATGTGAACTTGTTGGGCCATTTAAACTGGAACGAGTTCACTCCTATGACAGTTAGCCCAAAAGCTTCTAAAATGATGGTGGGCCGATTTGTGTGAAAATATTAATGAGTTGATATATTTCTTGCATCACATGCACCTCATGCATACATGCACCATGTTAACCCCCTTTTGTCTTGAAGGCCATCATAGATACCCGTTGGGTTAGGGAAGAGGGCAGACTTGTCAAAAGACCAAGCAGTCACCAAGGGAATTGGCAGAAGACCTAACCCAACGGGATATGAAATTCATCCATGCATACATGCATACATGTAACGCACTTGCATTCTTTTTGCGTTTTGTTTTCTTTGTTTCACAGGTTTCAAAGGAGAAAAAAAAAGTGGCAAAGAACAAGCTAATCAGAAACGGTAAAAAGCACAGTATCGGATTTGGGTAATAATCCCAGGGTTGAGGCCCATTTGAGTTTGAGTTTTGGGTATGGCACTCTGGGGGCGAGGCCCACATCAGTTTCAGTATCAGTTTGGGGCGAGGCCCACATCAGTATCAGTCTGGGGGCGAGGCCCATATCAGTATCAGTCTGGGGGCGAGGCCCATATCAGTATCAGTTGGGGGCGAGGCCCACATCAGTATCAACTGGGGGCGAGGCCCATATCAGTATCAGTTTGGGGCGAGGCCCATATCAGTCTCGGTCTGGGGGCGAGGCCCATGTCAGCATCAGTTTAGGGATGAGTCCCAGGGCCGAGGCCCACATCAGTATCAGTTTAGGGATGAGTCTCAGGGCCGAGGCCTACATCAGTAACAGTTTTGGGGATGAGTCCCAGGGCTGAGGCCCATATCAGTATCGGTCTAGGGGAGATGCCCATGTTAGCATCAGTTTGGGGATGAGTCCCAGGGCCGAGGCCCACATCAGTATCAGCTTAGGGCCAAGACCCACATCAGTTTAGTTTTGGGGATGAGTCCCAGGGCCTAGGCCCACATCAGGTACAATTCGGGAACAAAACCCACAGCCAGCTCAGATCGGGGATAAAACCCACATCCAACACAGTTCGGGAATAAAGCCCACAGTCAGCTCAGATTAAGGAATAAAGCCCATAGTCTACTCAGATCAGGGAAGAAAGCCCACATTCAGTACAATTCGGGAACAAAGCCCACAGCCAGCTCAGATCGGGGATAAAGCCCACATTCAGTATAATTCGGGAACAAAGCCCACAGTCAGCTCAGATCAGGGAATAAAGCCCACAATCAAATCAGTCCGGGAATAAAGCCCACAACCAATTCAGTTCGAGAATAAAGCCCACAATCAAATCAGTTCGGGAATAAAGCCCACAATCAATTCAGTCAAGAAACAAAGACCACTTTCTACACAATTCGGGAATAAAGCCCAATCTCTACACAGCTCAGGAATAAAGCCCACAGTCAACACAGTTCGGGAACAAAGCCCACATTCAGTTCAGTCAGGGAATAAAGCCCAATCTCTACACAGCTCGAGAATAAAGCCCACAGTCAACACAGATCGGGAACAAAACTCAGGGAACAAAGCCCACATTCAGTTTAGTCCAGGAACAAAGCTATCTCTCAGTACGGTTCGGGAATACAGCCCATGAGAATAAAGCTCTCTCTCAGCACAGTTCGGGAATACAGCCCAGAGGAATAAAACTCTCTCTCAGCACAGTTCAGGAATACAGCCCAGGAGAATAAAGCTCTCTCTCAGTACAGTTCGGGAATACAGCCTAGGGGAATAAAACTCTATCTTTACACGGTTCAGGAGCAAAGCCTAGAGGAATAAAGCCCACTTGAAAAAAAGTTCGGGAATAAGGCCCAGGGGAATAAATCCCTATCTTAACACAGTTCGGGAATACAGCCCATGGGAATAAAGCTTTATCTTAACATAGTTCGGGAACAATGCCCAAGGGAATAAAGCCCACTTTCAAAGCAGTTCGGGAACAAAGCCTAGAGGAATAAAGCCCGCTTGCAAAACAGCTCGGGAATAAAGCCCAGGAGAAGAAAGCTCTCTCTCAACGCAGTTCGGGAATAAAGCCCAAAGGTCAAAGCATCTCAGGATAACAAGTTAAGCAACAGTTGGCGAGCCAGGTAAGTAGAAATACATTGCATAACTTTGATAGGATTGTTCAAAGTCACACACTGCACAAGTCCCATCAAAGTGGGGGCGACTGTAGGCATTGCATTTTTGCATGTGAAACCCGATGATGAGTCTCATTTGGAGGCACTACCTTTTAAGTCACGGAAGCCGTGGGAAACGGACGTCGGAAGGGAAAAGATGGAAATCAATACTTTGTCGAATTTTACTCACTTGTATAGCTTCGGGCTCGCTGGTGGACCTCCGTTTAGAGCACCTTTGGCCCAAAAAACCCAGAACCATTTAACCTTGGCCCAAACCCACTAACCAAGTCCACACCACCACCAGGCCCACACGCCCATATCACCTTAAAATACACCCAAATTAAATCAAATATTAATTAAATTAAATATTAACTAAATAAAATATTAATTAAATTAAATAAAACATTAATTAAGTCATTTACCAAATTAAATAAAATATAAAATAAAGTCATGCCTAATTTAGATAAGTCAAATATATTAACTTCCTAACTAAACAAAATCATATACTAAATTAAAGAAATTGCATGCCTAATTAAAATAAATCAACAAATATTATGCCTAATTAAAATCAATCATAACCAATTAAAAATATTGACTTCCTAATCTAACAAATTGTATTCCTAAACCAAGCCAATCAAATATTCAACCTTCCTAATCTAAACCAATCTTGTCTCCATCAAATCCCTTGCTTTCCTTGTCCAACACCAAATCATATCTCTCTTTAATACCAAATATCCCTTCCTTGTGAGACAAGGAGAATCCCTAGCCCTTGCCTATATAAACAACCCAAAACCAAAGCCAATCCTCTCTCTTAAATCCCCACAGCAACAAACACAAAAACCATGAAACCCTAAACAACCTCATGCAAACCCTTC